>JAXIVJ010009903.1:0-49284 GCA_036785665.1 Chirona hameri
CTATCTCTCTATCTCTCTATCTCTCTATCTCTCTATCTCTCTATCTCTCTATCTCTCTATCTCTCTATCTCTCTATCTCTCTATCTCTCTATCTCTCTATCTCTCTATCTCTCTATCTCTCTATCTCTCTATCTCTCTATCTCTCTATCTCTCTATCTCTCTATCTCTCTATCTCTCTATCTCTCTATCTCTCTATCTCTCTATCTCTCTATCTCTCTATCTCTCTATCTCTCTATCTCTCTATCTCTCTATCTCTCTATCTCTCTATCTCTCTATCTCTCTATCTCTCTATCTCTCTATCTCTCTATCTCTCTATCTCTCTATCTCTCTATCTCTCTATCTCTCTATCTCTCTATCTCTCTATCTCTCTATCTCTCTATCTCTCTCTATCTCTCTATCTCTCTATCTCTCTATCTCTCTATATCTCTATCTCTCTCTATCCGCTGATGCACAGCGGCACTACAGCTCCGCTGCTGCACTACAGCTCCGCTGCACCGCTGCTGCACAGCGGCACTACAGCTCCGCTACTCCGTTGCTGCACAGCGGCACTACAGCTCCGCTGCTCCGCTGCTCCGCTGCTGCACTACAGCTCCACCGCTCCGCTGCTGCACAGCAGCACTACAGCTCCGCTGCTCCGCTGCTGCACAGCAGCACTACAGCTCCGCTGCTCCGCTGCTGCACAGCGGCACAACAGCTCCGCTGCTCCACAGCTCCAACTCAGCCGTCTCAGCTCCAACTCTGCTGTCTCAGCTCCACTTCCTCAGCTCCGCTGTTCTCAGCTCCGCTGTTCTCAGCTCCGCTGTTCTCAGCTCCGCTGTTCTCAGCTCCGCTGTTCTCAGCTCCGCTGTTCTCAGCTCTGCTGTTCTCAGCTCTGCTGTTCTCAGCTCTGCTGTTCTCAGCTCTGCTGTTCTCAGCTCTGCTGTTCTCAGCTCTGCTGTTCTCAGCTCTGCTGTTCTCAGCTCTGCTGTTCTCAGCTCTGCTGTTCTCAGCTCTGCTGTTCTCAGCTCTGCTGTTCTCAGCTTGCTGTTCTCAGCTCTGCTGTTCTCAGCTCTGCTGTTCTCAGCTCTGCTGTTCTCAGCTCTGCTGTTCTCAGCTCTGCTGTTCTCAGCTCTGCTGTTCTCAGCTCTGCTGTTCTCAGCTCTGCTGTTCTCAGCTCTGCTGTTCTCAGCTCTGCTGTTCTCAGCTCTGCTGTTCTCAGCTCTGCTGTTCTCAGCTCTGCTGTTCTCAAGCTCTGCTGTTCTCAGCTCTGCTGTTCTCAGCTCTGCTGTTCTCAGCTCTGCTGTTCTCAGCTCTGCTGTTCTCAGCTCTGCTGTTCTCAGCTCTGCTGTTCTCAGCTCTGCTGTTCTCAGCTCTGCTGTTCTCAGCTCTGCTGTTCTCAGCTCTGCTGTTCTCAGCTCTGCTGTTCTCAGCTCTGCTGTTCTCAGCTCTGCTGTTCTCAGCTCTGCTGTTCTCAGCTCTGCTGTTCTCAGCTCTGCTGTCTCAGCTCTGCTGTTCTCAGCTCTGCTGTTCTCAGCTCTGCTGTTCTCAGCTCTGCTGTTCTCAGCTCTGCTGTTCTCAGCTCTGCTGTTCTCAGCTCTGCTGTTCTCAGCTCTGCTGTTCTCAGCTCTGCTGTTCTCAGCTCTGCTGTTCTCAGCTCTGCTGTTCTCAGCTCTGCTGTTCTCAGCTCTGCTGTTCTCAGCTCTGCTGTTCTCAGCTCTGCTGTTCTCAGCTCTGCTGTTCTCAGCTCTGCTGTTCTCAGCTCTGCTGTTCTCAGCTCTGCTGTTCTCAGCTCTGCTGTTCTCAGCTCTGCTGTTCTCAGCTCTGCTGTTCTCAGCTCTGCTGTTCTCAGCTCTGCTGTTCTCAGCTCTGCTGTTCTCAGCTCTGCTGTTCTCAGCTCTGCTGTTCTCAGCTCTGCTGTTCTCAGCTCTGCTGTTCTCCGCCGCAGCGCACCACCTCCGGGAGACCAACACGCATGCATTCCTCCTGCAGCCTGACCGACATTCGGCGCTCTGTAGCCTGGCAAATGTACACGGGCACACACTCACTCAGCGCCCTTCGTCTGTCCATCGGCGCCTCCCGAACCGCGCACATGGAGGTGGACAGCGATACTCTCCGCTCCCCCACACGCGCACACACCTGGCTAGCCTCGGCTCCGGCGGGAGCCTCGGCTCGGCTCCGGCGGGAGCCACAGCTCCGCTTGGTCACCGCAGGCCATCACTGCCTCCGGCCATCGTCTCATCACCTTCGGTCCTCCCTCCCGACCACCTCCAATCGCCCACCGATGAAGCGTGGTGCCACCTCCTCCCCGCAGGTCCTAGTTTCTCCCTCTTCTTCCCGTCCTCCGCCCCGACGCGCTGCCGTCTTCTCCTCCACCACACAGCACGTCCTCCTCTCCTTCATCCGACAGCAGCGGGTCCAGCTGCAGGCTCACCAGGTCCGAGGTGCACGACGACGACAGCTCGCTGTACGCACCGTCCCAGACGTCGCCCTCCGATTCGCAGCTCGACTCCAGAGCCATGCCACGCTGCTCCGGTTACCACTGCGGTCGTCGAGTCTGGCTGGAGCGGCGATGCCTGCACACCGGTTCCGTGCGTTGCCTCAATGGTGCCGAAATAGCTTGTAGCAATGTAACACTCAACAGAAAACACAACCGATGTATTCGGACAAACGCCCACGTCCACGCAGTGTCGCCGCCCCAGCCAGACTGCCCGTCGTCCGCATTGACGGCGCTGTCATCGCATTGACAGGCGGCGGCTGGCAGCCAGATGTGACCCACTCGGCCCAGGTCCCCGACCCAGCACGGCAGCCGTACTGCCATCACTGCCATACGTGAGAGCAGGGCTGCCTGACGTCATTGCGTTTATGGCTCCATAAACGCAATGACCCTCGACGCGTGCGCTAACGAGCGCACCGACACGCTCGCCACAGATGACCACCTTCACGCTGGACCCCAAGAAGAGTGGCGGCAAGGTCAAGCCCGTGCCCCACTTCTGCGGTCAGCCCCTCGGGTACGAGGAAAACCCCACCTTCCTCGGGCTGAAGTTGGACTGCCAACTGACCTTCGCCGCACATATCGAGGCGCTCAAGAAGAAGATCGCGGGGAGAAGCTACGGAAGCCACCGCCGCACCCTCCGCGACGACTACCAGAGCTACGTCCGCTCCATCCGACTACGGCGCAGCGATATTTTTCACCCACGCGGCCCCAGCGGTGCGGGAGCGTTTGGAGGTTGAACAGCGGAAGTGTGCGCGCCTGATCACCGGCTGCATCAAGTTCACCGACAGGGAGACCCTGACAGCGGAAGCAGACCTGCCCCCGCTGTCAGTGCAGTCCAAAGAACTTGCGGCCGGCGAGTATGCGCGCCTCACCCGCCTCCCACCGGGCAACCCTGCCCGCGAACTCTTGACGAAGACACCGATCCCGAGATTCCGCTACCGCGCTTACGAAGCGTGGAGACGTGCAACCTCGGTTTCCAAAGAGGCTGGCACATCGCCACTGCTGCCGGCGGACGAGGATGCCATACTTCCGCACAAATCGTGCCTGCGTCGAATCGGGGCGTGGGCCTGCGACACTGCGGGGCTGGACGGCCTCCCGAGGGAGCCCCTGGCGCTATTCCAGGGCGACCCGCCCTGGTGCAACCGTGGAGGCGACGTCCGCTTCGTACTCGAACTGCCGCGGCCCACAAGGAAAACGGACCCACCGGACAAGAGGAAGGCGGCGGTACTGGAGGCCTTGGCCCTCGTCCCCGCTCCGGACTGCACCATTTGGTCAGACAGATCTGCCAAGGAAAGAACCATCCATGGCAGAGGCACTCCGCTCCCTCCACGAGTTGCCGGCCCCCTCCAGCTCCTTGATACAGAGCGTGCTGTGGTGTCCAGACTCCCTGTCCGGTCTCCAACTCCTCAGCCGCAGCCCGGACACCCAACAGATGGCCCTCGCCCAAAGCGTCTGGAGCCCCTCGACGCACTGGTTTACGGAGGCAAGGCCATCACGCTTCACTGGGTACCGGGCCACGCCGACCTCGCCGGTAACGAGGCAGCCGACCGCCTCGCCAACCAAGCGGCCGACGACTGCGACAAGAGTGAGGCGCCCATCGATATCTCCAGTGCCCGGACAGCCATCCGACGCTGGACGAAGGGCCTCGCCAAAACGCGGTCGCGTCGGCACCCTCACCGGTCACGGACGCATGGTTACGACGAGCTCGACCGGTGAGGACAATTCTCCGTCTCCCAGCTGCGTACCGACTACTGCCCACTGGTGCGAGCCACACTGCACCGCCTCGGCCTGGTCGGGACCCGACCTGCCAGGCATGCGGGGAAGAGGCAGAGAACGTGGGGTACCTGCTGGTCAGGTGCCCTGCCCACGATTCAGCCCGGTGCCGGTTCTGTGGGCACCTGCCGACCCTGGAGGAGGTGCTTTCGGGGCCGGCCCACCACATCGTGGATTACCTGCGGAGGGTGGGGCGGGTGACTGCGCCGGTCGACCCGCCTCCGTCAGCCGCGGCATTGTAACATTGTATTTTGGATAAATTCGTAAATAGTCATGCTTTATGTTAGGAGGTATGGGCATGTTGCATGGAAAATAGCATGTAAACTTAAAAGGGACTGAGCAGGTGCACTCATCGATGGCCTAAAGGTAGTGCGTCATGCATGCTTATTGTTTTGTAATTGCATGTTGTCCATTGTATTCGCTGCGCGAATTTGCTTTTTAACCCTCGCTACTTTTCCAATATTCCTCTTGAAAACACCGTTTCTTATAACCAGTTTGATTTCACCCGTCCTTACACAGACCATGATGCACTAATTGCGCCAGCTTATGGCTCCGAATCGGACGTGTACTATGCTGTCCGTCGGTGTCATTGGTAGGAGCTTGTTACTTGCAACGCACCGTTATCCTATCCTGTATTCACGTTCTGGTATTTTCTCCCTGTAAGGTCCAGGATCCCATCCTACCTGAATCCTGAAGCACTGTGCGTCGTCCAAACATCTCTGGAGATGATCTACGACTTGGCACAAGAGCTCGCACGAAACGAGGCCGAGCTGAAGTGAAGTAGTGCTGCCGAGAAGGTGCTCCGCCGTCGGCCCCAACAGACCTGCAGCAGGGCTAAGCAGCGCGCGAAGAGGCTCCGGGAGCAGAACAAGGCGCTGCGCACCCGAAATGCCGCTCTCCAGGCGGCCTCCTCGCAAGCGAGTGCCCTCGCCGCCCGCGGCCCTCTGACTGCCGCCCAGCGCCGGGCCCTGGCCACGGGCAACCGTGTCCGCTGGCCCGACCAGGACGTCGGAAGATCCCTGGGTCTGCGCGTCCTCTCGCGACGGGCGTACTTGTATGTCAAGGAGTCAATGAAAGTCCCTTTACCGTCTTTCAGCACCTTGTCGCAGTGGATCCATCCATCATTTCCACATGGTTCCAGGGATGATGGATTCCGCGATGTGGGTGCTTGAAGCGACCGTAACTGATCTCAGCGACATGGAGATGCTGTGTGTGATCGCGTTCGACGAGCTCAGTCTCGACAGCAGGGTTTGCTACGACCAGGGCCGTGACGTAGTGCTAGAAGCATCCAAGATGCAGCTCGTCATGGTTCGAGGTCTGACCGCTGCGTGGAAGCAGCCCATCTGGTACGATTTCGACCGGCCCATGACCTTGTGTGCTTCGAGCCATCATCTCTCGGATGCAGACCAGCGGCCTGAGAGTGACTGCCGCTGTGAGGGACATGGCCACCAGTAACGAGCGGCTGTGGGCCGGGCTGGGAGTCACCAGCGCTTTCACAAACCCAGCGGACCCAACAAGGTATTTGTTTTAGTACAGATACAGCTAACGAATCGATTAATTTGATTTATTTTTAGTACTCGCCTTGAATGGACGCAATGTTCGTCTCATATCGGATAAAGAACAATAGTATACCCGTGCTTTAATTCATTGGGCTGCACTTTTAACCAATAGGTTTTAGTCGGGTCGTTTCTTTTCTTTGCAGTTTATTCCTCCTAGAGCTTGAACATTCGTCGATTTTTTGTGTGTGCTAATTTTCGAACGGTATGGCCGCGATAAAGTTCAGTTGGACAAAAGTCCTGCATTGTTAAATTAAGGCCATGGTTACGGGCCGCTATAAGTTCAAGGGAGCGGGAGCTTCCGATTACCGCCCGGGTGTGAGGCTTGTTTGAACAGTTCAAGGCTTTTATTGAACCTCACGATGAGTCTCTGAAACAGCATCACCATCGAATTGTCAGTGCCGGACAATATCAGGTCCTTTGATAAACCAGCTAACCCAATATCATCCTGTCATGTGGCAACCATCCTGGAGGACAGGTTACCGGATACACCTTTCTGCTGCTTCTGAAATCACATTCGCGGTAATCTTGGCGGAAGACCCGTGGAAGTTGTCACCGGATGAACGCCATGGCCCAGTCTGAGGCTGCTAATCCTAATAAGAGTCGTCAGCGCATTCACGACAGACGTCGGAGACGTCAGACAGCTGACCAATTGGTTTAACTACCTGCTGAGTCTGATACACCAGATGACCCATGACCTTTTTGTCAAAGCCAAGCACCAGATGCTACATCTCCGTTCATTGTGCGTACTAAGTAAGAAAAGTTGATCAGTTGGGAGTTCGGGGTAACCGAGCGCTTAAAGGCCACAGTACACAGTGAACCATGCAATTTCGTGAGCCAGCCGTCAGAGATCGGTGGCCTGGCCCAGCCGATGGAGGGAGGTCATTCCGACAGGCGGGACAGTGCCGGATACCCCCCCCCCCCCGAGTGGACTGCAAAGGTCACTGGCGGCGGGGAGATGGTAACCGGCCGGACACCTCCAAGTGTACTATAAACCGTCACTTGCGATGTGAGCCGGTAGCCAGAAAGTGCGGAGATGTGACGAGAGAAGGTAGCCGGACATCCTACTAGGATGTACGAGCTGACCAACTTGGGAGTTCGTCATCGTCGATTTGCTGGGAATCCATGCCACTGTGCGTTCTTCAAGCAACTAACCTCCCTGGAACCTTTGTCACTTGTCGACACGCAGTACAAACAGGGGAGTCTGTGAAAAACAAAGGCAGCGAACCGCTATAGCGAAGGCAATCGGTCATCCCAGTTATCTGGTGTGTAAAGCTCCAACTCCCAGCGGCCCCCATTTAACTAATTAACGAATGGAATGGCATCTCTCGCGTACTGGTCCTTCCGGGCTTACTCGAAAAGCAACTGTCATATGTAAATCCGCCCGTGGTAACCTGAAGAAGTAGCTAAAGGTTGGAAGAGTCCTGTCCGATCCCTACCATATCCGAACCACACGTGTCTCCGCCATACCATTTGCAACCTGATCAGGCGGGTTACCTTTTTGTCCATGAGCCTTATACACATATTCAGGTGAAACAAAGAGTCACGTGAAGATGTTGATGTTACAAGGATTTTCAGTTGTATATTAAAGCATCCCGAACTAAAACATAGAAGCGTCCGATGCCTCCGACACCCTGGTCAGAAACGAAATTGCCTCCTCTCTACCGATGAAGACGCGGCCCCATAGGGAAAACGTGCCTCCGGAAGGTGCTCACCTTTTGAAACGCTTTAGTAGAGCTAACCAAAACGCTCAAAATCCTGCCTGTGAACCTACACAAGGTCAAAAGCCTCTCAAGGTGCGTCTCAGGGCATCTTCCGCTGCGCGCCTCCTTAGACGCGCGTCCGAGAATGGACGACGAGGGTATGCTGTGGGATGTATGTATGTCGTAACTATGGAATGCCCACAGATGATGTATGTATGTCGTAACTATGGAATGCCCACGTCGCGGCTGACGGAGCGAGGGTAACTAGGAGAGACCAACCAATCTCGCGGTTCGCGGGCAAGACCAAGAGGCGTCGCAGCGCTCCGTGGGTGTGCGATGTGTGTACGCCGTGACTTTGGAATACCCACAGATCTGGCGGACGGTGCGCGGGCTAGAAGGCGGAGGGTCGACGCAACCCCATGGGCCAGAGTCAATGTTTCACATATTTACGAAGGAGGAATGTGGGAACCATTTACAATTGTCCGGTTGTCGGAGACGGAGCCGGTCACATCGTCAGTTCCCCAGCCTGGGTTGGGCCGACGAGGCGACTGAAGATAATTGGCCGGTCCTGCGCCCTGGCCGATATAATTACCGGACATACTCGGGCGGGTCCTAACGCTCCCCAGGTCGTTGTTCGGGCATGCGCCATGACCGAGATAATTGGCCTACCGCTCGCCAGGTCGTTGTTCGGTCAGGCGCCATGACCGATATAATTGGCCGGTCATGCGCGGGTCTCCCGCGCGCCGGGTTAGCCAGGGTATGCTGACTCGCACTCACATTTAACATAGAAGTATCCACAATAACTTGCACAGGCACCGGGGGACAGCAACCTGATGCCTGCAGGGAAACGGCAAACCCAACCGCATTACTCGCCGAAAGTACCCAATGACCTTCACAGGCGCCGGGGGACTGCATCATGAGGCCTGCAGGGAACTGCAAACCCAACTGCATTACCCGCCGAGAGTGCACAATGACCTCCACAGGCCAGGGGACTCCACCCTGAGGTCCGGGGCTGCCGTCTCGCGGCTGTCCCGGACTCCCTCTGCGCTATTACCGGATGGACGCCGAGTTCGGTCCGTTGGCCGACAGCTGGCCGTATCCAGGGGACCGACCGCGCCATGGATCGGCAGCCTGGACAGACCACCGAACCGCGGCCAGTTCAGCGCCCATGTGAGTCGCGGGCGGTTCGGACCGCGACAGACCGTGGAGAGTTCACCAACGCCCGGTCCTCAGCCGGGAAGAGGGCGACGACCGAGGTCGTACGGGCCGGACGCATAATCGGGAGAGATTCGGAACCACCCGAAATAGACTCCCCGTCACGAAACCAGCTACTCCACGGCCACGCTGCAGGCTGCCACACCAAGAGGCGCTGGCCGGCAGAGGACACCGCAGGGCGAACGAGCTGACGCCACCCGCTGCAACATCAGCGTCGCCCCGCTGTCCGCCGACTGCCAACCGGCTGCCACACCAAGAGGCGCTGACCGGCAGAGGCCACCGCAGGGCGAACGAGCTGACGCCACCCGCTGTAACATCAGCGTCGCCCCGTTGTCCGCCGACTGCCAACCGGCTGCCACACCAAGAGGCGCTGGCCGGCAGAGGCCACCGCAGGGCGAACGAGCTGACGCCACCCGCTGCAACATCAGCGTCGCCCCGTTGTCCGCCGACTGCCAACCGGCTGCCACACCAAGAGGCGCTGGCCGGCAGAGGCCACCACGGGGTGAACGGGCTGACACCAACCGGGGGAATGGGAGGTCACGAGACTCTTAATCCAGCGTCTCGAACGGCGTGGGTATAAATCTGCGTTTTTCCGTAGATAATAATTGTACTATTGTGTCACAAGTGTTTGACGCGTACTGTGGGGGGGGGGGAGGGAAGTTGTAAGCACGTAGTTAGTAGAACGTAGTTAGTTAGTAGAACGTAGTTAGTTAGTGGTGGGGGTAGAAATAGGCAATTGTAGTAGAACGTTAGTACCATAGATCGACTTAATTAAGAGTAGTCCGTGTTGCGTGACGGGTTGGAGATATGTACTTGGAGACACAGTAGTTAAAACACTGGTGGTGGTAGATAGGAACGATCGTCACTTATAATGGCAGGACTAGTTACTAGAATAGGTAGGTTTTAAGGAGGAGTATACCGCGTTGAATGATAAGTCGCTCAACAAAAATTAGATCCCTTAGTATAGGGTTAAGCATGGATGTCGCGTTGAACCGCTGAATTTCGTGTGTAACATGATTCGCGTATCCTGTTGAGTAGCATGTGGCTATATAATCCTCTATAAATGTGACTCGGCTATTGTGCGTGCGGCGCGCCTCGGTTGTACTGTAGATATGAGCGTGACGTCACAACCTTGTAGCGGCACGCATGAGAGTGCGTGCCGCTGGTGTATATAAGGGCGCGTGGAGAGGGAGTCGGGGTCAGTGGGTGAGTGCGCTAGACAGTACCTACAACAATGTAAGTATTGGCGGTTACGTCGTCGGGGGTGGGGGATGTGTTTCCCGGCGTAGAAATGGCGGTAACCGAATTATCTATGAGTCTGTAACAGTTATATCTTATATCTATTGAGCCGTATTTTGGAACGTCTGTTATCTGTCGTGTCGCTTAAACTTCAACTCGTATTGTATGTGGAATCTGTCGACTATCTCTGACTTGTAAAAAATATACCTTGCCGTCGTGTAAGACAGCTTTAATTGAGATAAGCGGAAGCAAGTAAAGGTGGATATATAGACGTTAACTTACGAACCGTTCTCTGACAAATCAAATCATGCCCCTACACACATGGAAAGCGAGAACGTAACTTTGAATTCACCTGTTAGAGAACGTACGACTTTATAATTCACAAATGCTGTATCTCCTGTTCCTGTTTTCTGTTTCCACTTGTCCATGCCAAAAACAAATAAAGTACCTATACAAGCACAGGCGTCGCTACCTTCTAAAAAGTGTGGGGGGGGGGGTCCACCGCCAGGGGGCGCCATACCCAGAGGAGGGGGCGCCCCGGCCTAGAGGGGCGCAAATCCCATGAACTACCTAGATTTCACTTGCTTAATTTTGCGGCCCCTCTTTCGCATAAGAAGAGCAAGTGAACTTGCTACCAATCCTTCCATATTGGGAGGATGGGTTTTATGCTATATTTTTTTCTTCTCAAAGCGTCGCGAAACAGTGTTATTGCTGATGGGAAGAAGCGATTCATTTTTTTGCTGGTTTTAAATCGAAAGAATACAGCTTTGACAATTTCAAACCTACACCCGCACAGCGGCATGCTCATGCAAGGACTGCGCATTGCACATCAACATGGGACATATTCCTGACTAATGAGCGACTAGTTTAATTAACTCGCGTTCCGCTGGAGGGGGGGGGGCAAATTGTACCCCTCCCGGAATTTCTCAATAACTTGAAAACTGAGTAGAAAATCAAGGTTTGATGCAAATTGCAAAACAAAAACGTCAAAAGAACGGAAATGACATTCTCTTAAAAATGGTTATCTCGGATTTGCGAAATTTTGGGTTTTGACCCTATTTTTTTTTTCATTTCCATATTTTTTTAAAAGATATTCACCAAACCGGAATATATGTTAGCGAACCAACTATGGACGATACCCAAACCAAATTTCAAGGAATATCTTTATTTTTGACTAACTTATGGCTGCCTAAGTATAAGTAACTCATGACGTCATTTTGTCAAGTTACATTGTTTTGCTTGCATTGACCAGATACAGACAAATAAATACCACCGCTGTACCACCGCCGCTGAGACAAAGCTGATCTAGAAACATGCTTTATGTATTTATATTAATCAATTTAAAATGTGTTCCTTGTTGTGGCCCGATCTTGACCTGAGGGCCATTATATGGGGTCAGGTTGTGAAAATGACTGCTACTATCGAATTCTACGTGTAAAATAACCCATACAACATGTGTCGCATGACTTTCGTAGACCTGTGACCTTTTGTGACCTGACATTGACCTTGACCTTTGCTTAAAAGTTAACTTTCGCTTATATGGGAGATGCATTACATTATACCTTTGAGAGCACCTTGTGCGATAATAGTCGCAATCTAAGGCTTTGGATGGAAAGTATGGCCCAAACACTCAAATTCCTCAATTTCGACCTTTGACCTGATCTGACCTGACATGTGACCTTGTTTTAAGAATTTCGGGTATGCAATATATTCGTCTCCTTGAGAGCTTTCGATCGTCGCCTTGTGCGTCCCGCTGCGGTCATTAGTTCAGAAGGTACGAGGGGGAGGTCAAATGTAACCCCCCTTTCCCCCAGCGGGGCGCGTTCGGCTGTCGACCCCAGCGGGGCTCGGGTTAACGGATCATATCGACTACCACTGGATGCATTTCACTCCACATATTCACAGCACTGAAGGTTTGGGTAGTAAATAAAATTCACAATGAAGAAAATAATTAAAGGAAAGCTTATCAAGAAAGGAAAGGGAACATCAGCCAATAACTTGCAAACGGTAAATCGCACAGACATAAGAATGGTACCGATCGCTTCGGTGCATCATGACAGGTACAGTGGTGAATAATCAAAGGGATCGGCCCAGGCGCACAACCAGAAAGCACATTTCGGGAGGGGGATACAGCTGTTGGGATTGTCATCCCCAGGCCAAAAGGGGCCTCATTTCCGATACAAAGGGGTGCACGACCTGAGGGTGTAATCTTGTTCCGTTTCGTTCCGTTTCTCTCTCTCTTTCTCTCTCAATAAAACAAGTGATAGTCTAGTTTAAGAATCTCGTGTTGTTGTCGGATTAAAACGCCAACGGTTCGAAAAGAAGATAGTCTAAAATTACTAAAGCACAGCGACTGCTGGAGACAGCCCGTCTCCACGCAGTCCAGCAGTGACCGCTCTCGGCCGCCTCTCAGTTCACAGTCCCTGTACCATCGCAGCCGCTGCCGGCCATCGGAATTCACGCAAGCGCAGTAGCACGGGGTAACGCCCCCCAAACGGGTCCATCGTTACTAAGCAACTGCCATTGTGACGTCACGGTGGACTATTCAGGTGTGGAAATAACCACACCGTTACAGAGGGGCGACACCTGCACGCGCAGCCCCCCCCCCCGCGAGGCATGCAGGGGCGCCGACTGCACAGTCACAACGCATTATGCCGCCCCCGGAAGGTATCTCGTCGCCCTAGGAAGGCATCATGCCGCCCTCGAAAGGCACCATGCCGTCCTTGGAAGTTGAAAGGCATCTTGTCGCCCCCAGAGCGCATTATGCCGCCCTCAGAAGACGTCTTGCCGCCCTCGGAAGGCCTCGGAAGACATCTTGCTGACCTCGGAAGGCATCATGCCGCCCTCGGAAGACATCTTGCCGCCCTCGGAAAGCATTTTTCCGCCCGCAGAGCGCATTATCCCGCACTCAGAAGACGTCTTGCCGCTCTCGGAAGGCATTCTGCTGCCGCCATCAGAGTGCATTATGCCGCCCTTGAAAGGTACCATGCCGCCCTCGGAACTCATTGCCGCTCTCAGAGCGCATTGTGCCGCCCTCAGAGCGCAGCCAATTGCGCCAGACCTGACCGGAGCACGAGGCTGGGCGGACGTGCCATTGGTATTTATTACTTTTATTGGCGATTGGTCGTTTTATTATTTTGCTGTCGTTTGCCCGTGTTGTTTTCTTAATTAATGCACAGCGGTGCTGAGTTAAGTTATTGGTGTGTCAGTCCGGGGAGTCAGAATTGGCCTCAATTGGGGATGACGGTGATAGGAGGAACGGACTACAGTATACATGCATGTATATTGTGCTCAACGCGTGTCCGGCTCTCAGAGTCAGGTCCAGCAACTTCAATGGTGTTGGACAGCATTTACAAAATAGCGAAAATGGTCACGCCAACGCGAGGGTGAAACGGCTCCCTGGTTGAGGCCGTACCGGAGTCGCCGGAATGTGCCCGTCCGGACCGGTCGGCGATCAGCTATTATACCTTTTCACTCGTGCTGCCCGCCCAGGAGCGTCGCAGCGGGGGTCTCCATTTCAGTCTCGAATAACAATAAACGTGCGAAAACCGAGGGACGACTATTCACCATTCCTAACGTTGAAGACACAACTTGAGGAAAGGGATGTCCCGGCGGGTCGGTCCGTACCGAGGAGACGGTACCTGTGGCCCACAACGGAAATTCCCGGTGTCTGAATTATTAATCATTGCCTCGGCATTATAATTGTCCGGCCTTCAAAATTAAAATGACATTTCATCGATGGTCTGCACCATATCACGATGAATATAATGCCATTGACAGGGGCGGATGTAGGAGGGGCGCCCATAGTACATGGCCGCCCCCGCCGGCGGAAGCAACCATGGCACAGGCCTGCCGCTTCTGAGTATGCGTCTCTGGGCCAATATTTCACTCAGCCGTATACGCCACTTACGTTGATGGCATCCTGAGCAGGAGGCGCCCATGCACCCTGGCTTCCCTTGAGTAAGAGGCGCCCGCGCGTCGGAGCGTTTCTCACGTCTATGGCGACCTTTAATCAGTAGTGTTTCTGGTTGAACGAGTGCCACATGTTCGCTTTCGTTTCGGGGTTGCTATCGGTCGATGCATAAGCGCCTCTGGCTTATGAGACTCTGCCGGCGCCACTGATAACCGACCGAGATGGCTTAGTTCGTGATATGGTCACAATTTTGTTTGTGTGGTATGCTCGTCCAGTTCAATGGTACAAGCAAAGTGGAAATTGACAAACGCATAAAACAGGATTTGCTTCTTTACACGGAAATTGCACCCCTTTTCTCTCGGCATCGGCGTTCCATTGACCCATATCGCCCCGTTGATCACAAATAACGCCCCCAGATCAACCGCCCCTCCTCGCAAAATCCTAGACTCGCCCCTGAACACGTAAACCGTGATATTCACGTCAGCGATACCCTCCATGCAAAGTTGTGCACGGTGTCACCGGCTATCGCCGACTCTTTCGGACGTCAGTGCTTCCTGACCAGACCTACCATACCCAATCATAGATGAACACTTGAGTCAGCGCCATTAGGAATGTTTCAGTTGCTGCGATGATACAGCCGTTAGGAATGCATCAGAGCCATATATGTATTTTTGTTCTAAGGAACATTGCGGAGGCTGATAACTTTCACGCATCATACTCAAGTCAAATCACGATGGTGACGGGGTGACAAGCAAATATCACATTGTGCCGCAATTGGCTCGTGGATTATCTGTTCACCGTGATATGACGAGATATGATACCGAGATATTTCATATGCAAATTTAATAACCTTTCATCGAAATTAAAATGAAAAAAGTTCAAAATTCGACTATTGATATTGCGATATTGCGATACTTCATCAGAATGAATTAGCTAAATTAGCTTGTTTTTAGCTAATTCATTCTGATGAAGATCTGTGTATCGAAATATCAATAGTCTAATTTTGAACTTTTTCATTTTTATTTCGAGGAAAGGTCATTCAATTTTCATACTAATCTGTCTACATGTTCCTCGCACAATCACTGATAAACCTAAATGACGAGATATTACCCGCAGCCTCAACAAATAGCAGGTCCCAAACGCCATGCAAACTGTGACACATCAACTGCAAATTTCATATTACAATCTCGTACAACCGGCAGTCCGGCACTCAAAGCTAAAAACATATGACACGCTATCACAGCCGAGTACATAAACGTGACACAATTCGTTGCACAAACATATCGAATAACAAACGACACAGAATCTGTCCTGGCATTTCTTCTGTCGAGCAAATGTCATGGGAAGTATAGTTAATCGCAAAAAAAAAACGCAGGGACTCTAGTGACACAATACTCAGCTCAGATATAAACTGAACACAAAATGGACATCAGACAGATACACGTATTTTGCAAGTGACATTTAAAACTATTCGCAATCGTAGAAGTTTTCTACAGCACTCTGAGACGGCCAGAATACCGAGCAGACTTCCACACCGGAGTGCTGTTCATGGTCCCTGCTGTTCGGCGGTTAACCGCAGGCTCTAAGCCCAGTCTCTTTGATCATGCGTTATCGCTGGCAGGCGTCTTATGAACACTGAATGACGCGATGCGCCACCTAACATGACATTTTGACCTGCGGTCGCTTCGTACCGACCGCCGGAACCGCAGCTCACCGCAGCCGTGTGACGTCATACCTTTCGCCCCATCCCCACTTTCAGTTATCCCCACTGCTGCCGACCGCCGAACCGCAGCCAACCGCAGGGTCGTGAACAGTACTCTGGTTCAATCTGTGAAAGAGATAAAGGAGCTGGGTTACCACCATCATTACGAAACAATAACGGTAACGCCCATTGGCCTATATGGTCCGCCAGCAGCTATCCGTAGTTAGCGGATATCCCAAATCGAGGGCCACCCACGTGCGCACGTGCTGGCTGATCTCGATTCCGACTCATGCGAACCACCCCAGAGTCCAGGCTCATGTCTGTGCCCGCTCACAAAATCTCAAATCGATTGGTCCAGCAGTTTCTGAGTTCTGAGTGCGGCAGTCGCAAGTGGGCGCGTGCCAACAGACACACGATTTGAGTGGAATGTTGCTAGTACCCAAGCATGTAGCCATACAGCAAATTACAGGTCAATCTGGCGGGTACTTTGACAAATATTGACCACCCAATATGAGGGTGAGGGCAACAATGTACACCCTTTTGCACTTGCCACGTGCCCACGCTGTTATCGTTGGGATGGAAGCCATGGGAGTGCCAAATAGTGAAAGTTAGTTCCATTTCCTATTCACACACCGGTTGTGTACCCATAGCTCTCACCATTATTGAAAACGAAGCCACTAGCCGGAGTTCCCCACGAGGGTACCATTTTACACCCCTTCTGCACTTGCCGCGTGCTCACGTACACAAATGGAACACAAGTGATCAGTCAATATTGTGAACACAAATATTGTGAACTTACCGTGAATATGGGGCTCCACCAAGAGCGCGCAGAGTCGAGGTACTCCCGACGATAGTTGACTGCCTCGTAGATGAGCCCTCTCAGACCCTGAAGAACGGCGGTCGACTGCTGCCGAATGCAGTAGTGATCGGTATCTGCCCTCGGCTCCACGACCGATAGACGCTCATCTTCTGGTCGGCTCAACTGTTCCTCTACCAGCTGTGGATCACCAATGCATATTTAACAGGCATGTGACAGTACCAAATGCACACCCAGTACAGATATTTGGCAGGACAATACCGTAATAACGAAAGGTAATAACATAGTGAAATACGATAACTGAATACGGGTCTACCAGGCGCAATCTTCTTTAAATAATGCCAACTAAGCATAAATGTTAAGGAAATATGCTCATAGTAGAACACAAGTCATCACAAAAACCTGTGATTAGTGTTGGCTGGGTGCCATTTTTTTTGGAGACAGGTAACCGCGAATTATCTATATGATAGCGGTCCGCAATCTTTAAAACAAAAAAGCAAGATGCTCTTATGAACCTCAACACAATGGTGGGCCAAATCAAGATTTTGTATTGGTGTGATACCGGTTACCAAAAATACAGGGAAGTACGTTAATGATATCGAGTTAGGTCTATAAGTCGCGCTTGTAAGCGATGCAGTTTGAGCGGAAGTTGGCATAACAAATATATCCTTTTGTTGATTGTCCACTCATTGTGAAATGTGAGCCACTGTGTGATCGATTTGGCAACAGCTTTCATGCTCCCCCAGACACTGGAAAGTGGGATGTCAGTTTACTTACCGCCAGCGAGTGCATCAGCATGTCGATGACATCAGAAGAGGTTGATAGGAGGCGCCGCAATTCGTCGTCCACGATTGCTAGCTCTTCTCGCGTTCGACGGAGACGCACGCATGAGCGCGTCACATATGGCTGTTGTTGTTGTTGTTGTTGTTGTTGTTGGTCCCTCCGGCCCCGGCTAGGGCCGGGGCGTAGCCGTACGGCTCTGGTAGGACCGGTAGCCGGCAGCTAAGGCCGCCACCACGCCGTCCCGCTGCAGGTCCTCCGGTCGTCCATATATGTTTCCCAGCGATAGGAGGCGGGCCCCGCACAGGCAGGGACACTTCAGCAGGATATGCTGAGGCGTGTCCGGCTCCTCGTCGCAGACCCGACACCGGGCCGCTGGGCACCCGGCATCGTTGCATCCCGGGCACGAGTCTGTCGGGCGGCGTCCGATGCGATGAAGGTACTATTCGGACCCGCTCCAGTGTCCGGCTCGGAGTGGGTGGATGTCCACGGCGGCCTTTCGGCTGTCGCCGCGGACCGGGTCCGGGAGGCGGTCCTTGAAGGTGCGCTGATACCAGCCGCCGGGCCACGATCGCTGTCACGATCGGCGGGGCGTTCTGGCGGCGGCGCGGGTGATGCTCTCGATGTCGATGAGCGACTCGGTCTGGTCCAGGGCTGAGGCCTCCTTGCGAGGGCGTCTGCCCGTTCGTTCCCCGCCAAGCCGCAGTGCGGCGGCACCCACTGCAGGTGGATGCGGTGCCCGCGGCGGGACACCGAGCCGAGCAGCTCCCATATCTCCGCACCCATCTCCGCGGTCTGAGCCGCAGGGCCGCCCTCCAACGTGAGCAGCGTCGCCTGTGGGTCTAGGCACGCGACCACGGGGGGGGGGGGGGGGCTCGGGGATGGCTCACAGATGGCTCGTTTCACCGGCAGTGACATCGCGCTATCCTCAGTCGACTGAATATGCCATGGAAAACAGCACTTCCCGGCGTCCTTCATGGCCACACCAGTTTCGCGCCGGTACCGTTCACGCAACTTTTCAAGCTTGATATGGTCTGCGTTCATTAGCCTCCTGGATGCATTCCGCATTTTGCTGACGAGCTGGCCGCGTTGGTGACGGCAGAACATCGCGCACGCCAGCTGTCGCTTACCATCTCAACCATCTCAATGGCGTTTTCCAGGTCGGTACCATTGGCCCGTGTGTCACGGCTTGAGAGCGACATGGCCAGAACGCGCAGCTCATCTACTATTGCGTCCACCTGGCTGGCTGGGATCCACGCCGTGTTTATGCAGGAGAGTTAAGCTTTGACTAGAGGATAGGGATCCCTTTCTGGGCGGCTCACAGCCTTTTCACCAAGTCATGCATGCGCAGGTGCTAATCCCGATTGTAGCTAAGCACCATGTCAGTAATGGTGTCAACGCGCTGTGCCGACGGCATATACTTGGTGGTGTTACCAGCCCGGCTCAGGAAGGCGTTGGCGATCTCGGTGGTCTCCATGATCGACCAACCCGATTCAGGTTGCCAGCAGCCGCCGTAGGTTATCTGCAAAGCAAGGATGTAATGCAATAGCAGCCACTAACCACGACTTCCCCAAACTTTGTTCATTTGTACGGCAAGCTAAATGGAAATAATGACCTTTTCCACAAAAATGGAGTTAGCACTTGGAATGGGAAGAAGCACTCAACTTATAAGTAAATCCTATCACATTTACATAAAAATGCCCCTAGCCGAAGTTATTTCAAGTTAAAGTTGCTAAGCGTTCTACGTTATAACGGTCGGTACTCAGCAAGTACTTGGCAGCGAATTCAATGTCCGAGCTAAAATTAGCCTGCCTACGCATCGTTATTTATCATGAAGGTATGTCATATGTTTCCTGTACTCGATCTTTTGCGAATATATACCAAACTTCTATGAACAATCAGCAAGCATTTGACAAAAAGTGCATTGAAATCGGCAGTTTAGTTTGGCCCCGGACGGCGACCTATTTAGTGTTCTCGACTATTTATATATATAAAATAAATTGGGTGCTTTCCACATGAATTTTCAACATACATTCAACATACATTTACATTACAATGCACACATGACACATTTATCTGAGCCGTTTTTCTGTAATAAATCAATAAACATTTAAGAAACCCATGATGCATTCGGCGGTTTAACTTGGCCCCCTACGACGACGTATTTAGTGTATGCGATTTATTGAGAGGTAATTCAACGAGAAGTATTCAACGTTGAACAGATTGAAACAAAACGACCGGTATGTCCACTCGGCCGCTGCCGGCCGAGTGGTCCAGCCTCCAAACCTCCTCAAACAGGCCGGTATCGAGAACAGTACCGTCGGGGAGCTGGAGACAGCCAGTCAGCACGTGTGCCCGGATGAGTTTTAGGAGATGTGGGGTGTCAGCGAACACCCATATGCACCTGAAAAGTAAAAATAAGTTTAAATGGAATGGTTACAGATGATGAAATGCTGCAACAACTATAGGGGCATCAACATTCTAAAGGCAATTATTATTAATCAACGGCAATAGGCATCCGCAGCAATACAAAGGTAAAGTAAAAATGGCGAAAATGAGAAAAAGAGACGCGATTTCTTCGCTCCACGAATAAACTGCAAATAAAAGAAACGACCCGACTAAAACCTATTGGTTAAAAGTGCAGCCCAATGAATTAAAGCACGGGTATACTATTGTTCTTTATCCGATATGAGACGAACATTGCGTCCATTCAAGGTGAGTACTAAAAATAAATCAAATTAATCGATTCGTTAGCTGTATCTGTACTAAAACACATACCATGTTGGGTCCGCTGGGTTTGTGAAAGCGCTGGTGACTCCCAGCTCGGCCCACAGCCGCTCGTTACTGGTGGCCATGTCGCTCACAGCGGCAGTCACTCTCAGGCCGCTGGTCTACATCCGAGAGATGATGGCTCGAAGCAGACAAGGTCATGGGCCGGTCGAAATCGTACCAGATGGGCTGCTTCCACGCAGCGGTCAGACCTCGAACCATGACGAGCTGCATCTTGGATGCTTCTAGCACTACATCACGGCCCTGGTCGTAGCAAACCCTGCTGTCGAGACTGAGCTCGTCGAACGCGATCACACACAGCATCTCCATGTCGCTGAGATCAGTTACGGTCGCTTCAAGCACCCACATCGCGGAATCCATCATCCCTGGAACCATGTGGAAATAATGGATGGATCCACTGCGACAAGGTGCTGAAAGACGGTAAAGGGACTCTCATTGACTCCTTGACATACAAGTACGCCCGTCGCGAGAGGACGCGCAGACCCAGGGATCTTCCGACGTCCTGGTCGGGCCAGCGGACCCGTTTGGCGGTGGCCAGGGCCCGTCGCTGGGCGGCAGTCAGAGGGCCGCGGGCGGCGAGGGCACTCGCTTGCGAGGAGGCCGCCTGGAAAGCGGCATTTTGGGTGCGCAGCGCCTTGTTCTGCTCCCGGAGCCTCTTCGCGCGCTGCTTAGCCCTGCTGCAGGTCTGCTGGAGCCGACGGCGGAGCACCTTCTCGGCAACACTACTTCACTTCAGCTCGGCCTCGTTTCGTGCGAGCTCTTGTGCCAAGTCGTAGATCATCTCCAGAGATGTTTGGACGACGCACAGTGCTTCAGGATTCAGGTAGGATGGGATCCTGGACCTTACAGGGAGAAAATACCAGAACGTGAATACAGGATAGGATAACGGTGCGTTGCAAGTAACAAGCTCCTACCAATGACACCGACGGACAGCATAGTACACGTCCGATTCGGAGCCATAAGCTGGCGCAATTAGTGCATCATGGTCTGTGCAAGGACGGGTGAAAATCAAACTGGTTATAAGAAACGGTGCTTTCAAGAGGAATATTGGAAAAGTAGCGAGGGTTAAAAAGCAAATTCGCGCAGCGAATACAATGGACAACATGCAATTACAAAACAATAAACATGCATGACGCACTACCTTTAGGCCATCGATGAGTGCACCTGCTCAGTCCCTTTTAAGTTTACATACTATTTTCCATGCAACATGCCCATACCTCCTAACATAAAGCATGACTATTTACGAATTTATCCAAAATACAATGTTACAATGCCGCGGCTGACGGGGGCGGGTCGACCGGCGCAGTGACCCGCCCCACCCTCCGCAGGTATTCCACGATGTGGTGGGCCGGCCCCGAAAGCACCTCCTCCAGGGTCGGCAGGTGCCCACAGAACCGGCTCCGGGCTGAATCGTGAGCAGGGCACCTGACCAGCAGGTGCCCCACGTCCTCTGCCTCTTCCCCGCACGCCAGGCAGGTCGGGTCCCGACCAAGCCGAGGCGGTGCAGTGTGGCTCGCACCAGTCGGCAGTAGCCGGTACGCAGCTGGGAGACGGAGAATTGTCCTCACCGGTCGAGCTCGTCGTGACCATGCGTCGGTGACCGGTGAGGGTGCCGACGCGACCGCGTTTCGGCGAGGCCCTTCGTCCAGCGTCGGATGGCTGTCCGGGCACTGGAGAGATCGATGGGCGCCTCACTCTTGTCGCAGTCGTCGGCCGCTTGGTTGGCGAGGCGGTCGGCTGCCTCGTTACCGGCGAGGTCGGCGTGGCCCGGTATCCAGTGAAGCGTGATGGCCTTGCCTCCGTGAACCAGTGCGTCGAGCAGGCTCCAGACGCTTTGGGCGAGGGCCATCTGTTGGGTGTCCGGGCCGCGGCTGAGGAGTTGGAGACCGGACAGGGAGTCTGGACACCACAGCACGCTCTGTATCAAGGAGCTGGAGGGGGCCGGCAACTCGTGGAGGGAGCGGAGTGCCTCTGCCATGGATGGTTCCTTCCTTGGCAGATCCGTCTGACCAAATGGTGCAGTCCGGAGCGGGGACGAGGGCCAAGGCCTCCAGTACCGCCGCCTTCCTCTTGTCCGGTGGGTCCGTTTTCCTTGTGGGCCGCGGCAGTTCGAGTACGAAGCGGACGTCGCCTCCACGGTTTCACCAGGGCGGGTCGCCCTGGAATAGCGCCAGGGGCTCCCTCGGGAGGCCGTCCAGCCCCGCAGTGTCGCAGGCCCACGCCCCGATTCGACGCAGGCACGGTTTGTGCGGAAATATGGCATCCTCGTCCGCCGGCAGCAGTGGCGATGTGCCAGCCTCTTCGGCAACCGAGATCGTACGTCTCCACGCTTCGTAAGCGCGGTAGCGGAGTCTCGGGTTCGGTGTCTTCGTCAAGAGTTCGCGGGCAGGGTTGCCCGGTGGGAGGCGGGTGAGGCACGCATACTCGCCGGCCGCAAGTTCTTTGGACCGCACTGACAGCGGGGGCAGGTCTGCTTCCGCTGTCAGGGTCTCCCTGTCGGTGAGCTTGATGCAGCCGGTGATCAGGTGCGCACACTTCCGCTGTTCAACCTCCAAACGCTCCCGCACCGCTGGGGCCGCGTGGGTGAAAAATATCGCTGCGCCGTAGTCGAAGATGGAGCGGACGTAGCTCTGGTAGTCGTCGCAGAGGGAGCGGCGGTGGCTTCCGTAGCTTCTCCCCGCGATCTTCTTCTTGAACGCCTCGATGTGCGGCGAAGGTCAGTTGGCAGTCCAACTTCAGCCCGAGGAAGGTGGGGTTTTCCTCGTACCCGAGGGGCTGACCGCGGAAGTGGAGCACGGGCTTGACCTTGCCGCCACTCTCCTTGGGGTCCAGCGTGAAGGTGGTCATCTGTGGCGAGCGTGTCGGTGCGCTCGTTAGCGCACGCGTCGGGGGATATTGCGTTTAAAGAGTCATAAACGCAATGACGTCAGAGCAGCCCTGCTCTCACGTATGGCAGTGATGGCAGTACGGCTGCCGTGCTGGGTCGGGGACCTGGGCCGAGTGGGTCACATCTGGCTGCCAGCCGCCGCCTGTCAATGCGATGACAGCGCCGTCAATGCGGACGACGGGCAGCCTGGCTGGGGCGGCGACACTGCGTGGACGTGGGCGTTTGTCCGAATACATCGGTTGTGTTTTCTGTTGAGTGTTACATTGATACAAGCTATTTCGGCACCATTGAAGCAACGTACGGAACCGGTGTGCAGGGACCGCCGCTCCAGCCAGACTCGACGACCGCAGTGGTAACCGGAGCAGCGTGGCATGACTCTGGAGTCGAGCTGCGAATCGGAGGGCGACGTCTGGGACGGCGCGTACAGCGCGCTGTCGTCGTCGTGCACCTCGGACCTGGTGATCCTGCAGCTGGACCCGCTGCTGTCGAATGAAGAAGAGGAGGACGTGCTGTGTGGTGGAGAAGACGGCAGCGCGTCGGGGCGGAGGACGGGAAAAAGAGGGAGAAACTAGGACCTGCGGGGAGGAGGTGGCACCAAGCTTCATCGGTGGGCGATTGGAGGTGGTCGGGAGGGAGGACAGAAGGTCATGAGACGATGGCCGGAGGCAGTGATTGACTGCGGTGACCAAGCGGAGCTGTGGCTCCCGCCGGAGCCGAGCCGAGGCTAGCCAGGTGTGTGTGCGTGTGGGGGAGCGGAGAGTATCGCTGCCCACCTCTATGTGCGCGGTTCGGGAGGCGCCGATGGACAGACGAAGGGCGCTGAGTGAGTGTGTTTGCCCGTGTACATGTGCCAGGCTACAGAGCGCCGAATGTCGGTCAGGCTTCAGGAGGAATGCATGCGTGTTGGTCTGGCGGAGGTGGTGCGCTGCGGTGGAGAACAGCAGAGCTGAGAACAGCAGAGCTGAGAACAGCAGAGCTGAGAACAGCAGAGCTGAGAACAGCAGAGCTGAGAACAGCAGAGCTGAGAACAGCAGAGCTGAGAACAGCAGAGCTGAGAACAGCAGAGCTGAGAACAGCAGAGCTGAGAACAGCAGAGCTGAGAACAGCAGAGCTGAGAACAGCAGAGCTGAGAACAGCAGAGCTGAGAACAGCAGAGCTGAGAACAGCAGAGCTGAGAACAGCAGAGCTGAGAACAGCAGAGCTGAGAACAGCAGAGCTGAGAACAGCAGAGCTGAGAACAGCAGAGCTGAGAACAGCAGAGCTGAGAACAGCAGAGCTGAGAACAGCAGAGCTGAGAACAGCAGAGCTGAGAACAGCAGAGCTGAGAACAGCAGAGCTGAGAACAGCAGAGCTGAGAACAGCAGAGCTGAGAACAGCAGAGCTGAGAACAGCAGAGCTGAGAACAGCAGAGCTGAGAACAGCAGAGCTGAGAACAGCAGAGCTGAGAACAGCAGAGCTGAGAACAGCAGAGCTGAGAACAGCAGAGCTGAGAACAGCAGAGCTGAGAACAGCAGAGCTGAGAACAGCAGAGCTGAGAACAGCAGAGCTGAGAACAGCAGAGCTGAGAACAGCAGAGCTGAGAACAGCAGAGCTGAGAACAGCAGAGCTGAGAACAGCAGAGCTGAGAACAGCAGAGCTGAGAACAGCAGAGCTGAGAACAGCAGAGCTGAGAACAGCAGAGCTGAGAACAGCAGAGCTGAGAACAGCAGAGCTGAGAACAGCAGAGCTGAGAACAGCAGAGCTGAGAACAGCAGAGCTGAGAACAGCAGAGCTGAGAACAGCAGAGCTGAGAACAGCAGAGCTGAGAACAGCAGAGCTGAGAACAGCAGAGCTGAGAACAGCAGAGCTGAGAACAGCAGAGCTGAGAACAGCAGAGCTGAGAACAGCAGAGCTGAGAACAGCAGAGCTGAGAACAGCAGAGCTGAGAACAGCAGAGCTGAGAACAGCAGAGCTGAGAACAGCAGAGCTGAGAACAGCAGAGCTGAGAACAGCAGAGCTGAGAACAGCAGAGCTGAGAACAGCAGAGCTGAGAACAGCAGAGCTGAGAACAGCAGAGCTGAGAACAGCAGAGCTGAGAACAGCAGAGCTGAGAACAGCAGAGCTGAGAACAGCAGAGCTGAGAACAGCAGAGCTGAGAACAGCAGAGCTGAGAACAGCAGAGCTGAGAACAGCAGAGCTGAGAACAGCAGAGCTGAGAACAGCAGAGCTGAGAACAGCAGAGCTGAGAACAGCAGAGCTGAGAACAGCAGAGCTGAGAACAGCAGAGCTGAGAACAGCAGAGCTGAGAACAGCAGAGCTGAGAACAGCAGAGCTGAGAACAGCAGAGCTGAGAACAGCAGAGCTGAGAACAGCAGAGCTGAGAACAGCAGAGCTGAGAACAGCAGAGCTGAGAACAGCAGAGCTGAGAACAGCAGAGCTGAGAACAGCAGAGCTGAGAACAGCAGAGCTGAGAACAGCAGAGCTGAGAACAGCAGAGCTGAGAACAGCAGAGCTGAGAACAGCAGAGCTGAGAACAGCAGAGCTGAGAACAGCAGAGCTGAGAACAGCAGAGCTGAGAACAGCAGAGCTGAGAACAGCAGAGCTGAGAACAGCAGAGCTGAGAACAGCAGAGCTGAGAACAGCAGAGCTGAGAACAGCAGAGCTGAGAACAGCAGAGCTGAGAACAGCAGAGCTGAGAACAGCAGAGCTGAGAACAGCAGAGCTGAGAACAGCAGAGCTGAGAACAGCAGAGCTGAGAACAGCAGAGCTGAGAACAGCAGAGCTGAGAACAGCAGAGCTGAGAACAGCAGAGCTGAGAACAGCAGAGCTGAGAACAGCAGAGCTGAGAACAGCAGAGCTGAGAACAGCAGAGCTGAGAACAGCAGAGCTGAGAACAGCAGAGCTGAGAACAGCAGAGCTGAGAACAGCAGAGCTGAGAACAGCAGAGCTGAGAACAGCAGAGCTGAGAACAGCAGAGCTGAGAACAGCAGAGCTGAGAACAGCAGAGCTGAGAACAGCAGAGCTGAGAACAGCAGAGCTGAGAACAGCAGAGCTGAGAACAGCAGAGCTGAGAACAGCAGAGCTGAGAACAGCAGAGCTGAGAACAGCAGAGCTGAGAACAGCAGAGCTGAGAACAGCAGAGCTGAGAACAGCAGAGCTGAGAACAGCAGAGCTGAGAACAGCAGAGCTGAGAACAGCAGAGCTGAGAACAGCAGAGCTGAGAACAGCAGAGCTGAGAACAGCAGAGCTGAGAACAGCAGAGCTGAGAACAGCAGAGCTGAGAACAGCAGAGCTGAGAACAGCAGAGCTGAGAACAGCAGAGCTGAGAACAGCAGAGCTGAGAACAGCAGAGCTGAGAACAGCAGAGCTGAGAACAGCAGAGCTGAGAACAGCAGAGCTGAGAACAGCAGAGCTGAGAACAGCAGAGCTGAGAACAGCAGAGCTGAGAACAGCAGAGCTGAGAACAGCAGAGCTGAGAACAGCAGAGCTGAGAACAGCAGAGCTGAGAACAGCAGAGCTGAGAACAGCAGAGCTGAGAACAGCAGAGCTGAGAACAGCAGAGCTGAGAACAGCAGAGCTGAGAACAGCAGAGCTGAAAACAGCAGAGCTGAGAACAGCAGAGCTGAGAACAGCAGAGCTGAGAACAGCAGAGCTGAGAACAGCAGAGCTGAGAACAGCAGAGCTGAGAACAGCAGAGCTGAGAACAGCAGAGCTGAGAACAGCAGAGCTGAGAACAGCAGAGCTGAGAACAGCAGAGCTGAGAACAGCGGAGCTGAGGAAGTGGAGCTGAGACAGCAGAGTTGGAGCTGAGACGGCTGAGTTGGAGCTGTGGAGCTGTTGTGCCGCTGTGCAGCAGCGGAGCAGCGGAGCTGTAGTGCTGCTGTGCAGCAGCGGAGCAGCGGAGCTGTAGTGCCGCTGTGCAGCAACGGAGTAGCGGAGCTGTAGTGCCGCTGTGCAGCAGCGGAGCAGCGGAGCTGTAGTGCAGCAGCGGAGCTGTAGTGCCGCTGTGCATCAGCGGAGCGGTGGAGCTGTAGTGCAGCAGCGGAGCAGCGGAGCTGTAGTGCCGGAGCTGTAGTGCAGCAGCGGAGCTGTAGTGCCGCTGTGCATCAGCGAAGCGGTGGAGCTGTAGTGCAGCAGCGGAGCAGCGGAGCTGTAGTGCCGATGTGCAGCAGCGGAGCGGTGGAGCTGTAGTGCGGCTGTGCAGCAGCGGAGCAGCGGAGCTGTAGTTCCGCTGTGCATCAGCGGAGCGGTGGAGCTGTAGTGCCGCTGTGCAGCAGCGGAGCAGCGGAGCGGCCGACGTCACGGCATCTCACCAGTGCGGGCGAGTGATGCTCGCAGCACTGGTGGTGCCGGACGTGCCGCTGGGTAGCGACGTGGTGTGCTGCAGCGGAACGGCCAACGTCACGGCATCAGACCAGTGTTCCTGCGAGTTATGCTCGCAGCACTGGTGGTGCCGGACCTGCCGCTGGCCTGCAGTGGAGCAGTCGTGCCGCCGGGAAGCTTGGCAGCTTGGCAGCGGACCAGGGGTGTAATGCCATGGATGGTGCCCTGCGGTGACAGACCCCGGGGCTGTTGCGTTTCAGTTGTACTCGTGTGCTGTGTGATCAATGATCATGATAATCATGGAAGTGTGTAAGTACTGAGTGGCCGCGCGGGGCGGGAGGTTCTCGTTGCCGCCAGGCCAGGACCATCTCCCCAAACCATATCACCCCAGGCTCCTCCAGATCCACAGGGACCATTTATGTGCAGAAACGTTGTTCTGCCTCTTGCTTCCAAACCATGTGTACTGTTACCAGCTGTTTGTTACAGTTTGGTACATATGTACATCAAGTTATTATTATCATATGTACTATTGAGCGCTGTCTGCCACCGGTCATCGATATTTACTATCTGAGGAATATGTAATGAAAAACTACATTATTTCAATATTTGTTCATCATATAGAGATAAGCAACCAGGAATAGGGGTTACTTTTCAGGCTTCAGCTTGGCTCCAATCACAGTCTAGTTCCAATATTAAAATGTTGTTTTCCACAACCTAAAATAAAAATTGTAACACTGCCTTGCGCTGTCACATCGATGGCCATCGTCATCATCTTCAGTTTGTTGAAATGGTGTCCAGTGAATTGAACAAATAACATGTTTAGCTTCTTATCCTCTACACAGCCCACCACCCAGATTTCTGGGTTTTATCATGCAAACCTGTAAAAAAAAAATGCCACTTGGCTTAAAGGAAATAGTTCACCTTCAACATTAGTTTAAACTGAGATAGCAGATTTGTAGCCCGTGTTGGGAAACCCCTATCTGCAAGTTTTCTTTACTGAAGACTCTCCAGCCAAATATATTTGAGTTTTTGGCGAAGGAATGTGGTGCTGGCGAAAGAATGTTGTACTGGTTCTAGCCCGGGCAGAGGCTATACCATCAGCCAATCAGCTTGCAGCTGGTGCTAGCAACCGAATTGCCTACCCCCGGTTGGCACATCTTCAATGCGAATCTATCTTCACATGACTACTTTTGAATCTGATTGGCTGCACCATTTTTTACATTCACGTGACATCAGCTGACTAACTCAGAGAGTATGCATATAGTTTTGATAAACAATACAAATTTACGGCCTTCTGTCCTGAATAGGCGCGATATAAGGACAGTTTTGATAATATAAAAGAAATTGTATTCAAAATATAATAAAATCGTGTTGGGTAAACATTTCAAAAGGTAAACTATTTCCTTTAATAACAAGTACCTACTATAACATGAAAACCACATTAAAAATGTGCAAAGGCATACACATGGGAGTACATTTTTGCTGTCATTTCAGCCGACCCACCACTCCAAGAAATGTGCTGGCTGACGCCCCTGCCTATCCCGTCAACAACTTTTTCGCTGACGGCCTGCTACCCCCGCTCAACAACCTTTTGGAAATATGCCGCTGGATTTGGCCCCCCTCCCCAAACCCACTGTCCACCCCCCACCCATTTTGCACCCATTTGTCAACACTGAGTACTAACACAACGTCTTGAGTGTCTGTTAAAACAGCAATGTAGTAGTGCTACAGAAAAATCACTTAGGTACATATAACGGTATTAGTCGGCCAATGGTGTCACACTTGAAGGCAACTCAAAACGCTGCCTATGCAACCGTCCCTGACCAAAGACGCTACAGAAATGGCGGTCATGGCCAAGATAACTATAACTAACGGCAAATCACTGAAGTCTCAACACATCCAACCACGGTAGATAAAATAATCAAATGCATCCTGATCCAACCCATTCTGATTCCTCAGAATCATGAATTTACTTACGCCACTAAATTCACCTTTTCCGGCCTTCCATCGCTAACGAGCGCATGCATTGATTAGTACGAAATGATACTAAACCCTTGATTAGTATGAAATGATACTAAACTTCGCAACGTTTAGTAATAATCCGTACTAAAAAACGTTTCCCCTCTAAGTAGGTATTCGTACTAAAAACCTTCGAGGACGTGTTGTTTTATCAGGGGGTTTATTTACTCCGCTCCTTCAACATTGGTAAAAAGTGTGACAACCGGACAACCGCGAGTAGCTTCCAGCATCTTGGTCGTGTTTATCGGATCTGCTCATAAGCTATATTTGGCTATCAGCTAGTATTGACTAATCAGTCTTGAACAAGCTCGACGGTGATTGGTCAGGATGTGATGACGTGAAGGCGGGGGAGAATCGTTTGTTTACATTTCAACGGGTTCGCCATATTCGTTCGCTGGCAATGTACGGGAGTGTGTGCCTGTGTATTTTTAAGCATTTACTTATTTTTATGAAGCATAAAACAATATTTAAAGGTGTATATGAAAGCCGACATAATAATTGTATCTGTCAACATAACAGTATTTTCCCAGAATACCTCATAAGCTAAAAATTTACACCCAAATCTGTGCGTTCTTTAGCTGGGGACATCTGCGAAAATTGTCGCCATAAGAGACTGTAGGAGTAGGTTTAAAGGAAATAGTTCCCTTCGGAAATTTCTCAAAACACGATTTTATTATATTTTTTAATACAGTTTCTTTTTTTCTTTTCAAAAATGGTCCTACATCGCGCCAATTCAGGACAGAAGGTCGTAAATTATTAATGTTATGGTGTGCGTTATTGGTCTGCGCATGCGCCCTGGTAGTGCTGGCACTCTCAGACGGTACGGTATATATTATATGCGCCGCATTCCTTCGCCACAAAGTCAAATATCTTCGGCTGGAGAGTCTTTTCAGCCAAGACAAGTTGCAGATAAGGATTTCTCAACACGGGCTACAAAACTGCTATTTCAGTTCAAAATCCCATGTTGAAGGTGAACTATTTCCTTTAAAGGAAATATTCACCTTCAACATTAGTTTTAAACTGAGATAGCTGTCTTGTAGCCCATGTTGGGAAACCCCTATCTGCAAGTTTCCTTGACTGAAAAAGACTCTCCAGCCGAAGATATTTGACTTTTTGTCGAAGGAATTCGGCGCATATATGATATACCGTACCGTCTGAAAGTGCCAGGACTGCCATGGAGCATGCGCAGACCAATAACGCACACCATAACATTAATGATTTACGACCTTTTGTCCTGAATTGGCGCGATGTAGGACCATTTTTGAAAATAAAAAAAGAAACTGTATTCAAAAATATAATAAAATCGTGTTCTGAGAAAAATTCCGAAGGTGAACTATTATTTCCTTTAAAGGAAATAAATAGTTCACCTTCAACATGGGTTTTTTTAACTTAAATAGCAGTTTTGTAGCCCGTGTTGAGAAATCCCTATCTGCAACTTTTCTTGGCTGAAAAGACGAAAAGACGTCTTTTCTTGGCTGAAAAGACGAAGCAGCCGAAGATATTTGACTTTTTGGCGAAGGTTTGCGGCGCATATATGATATACCGTACCGTCTGAACTGTGCCAGCACTGCATGGAGCATTCGCAGACCAATAACGCACACCATAACATTACTAATTTACGACCTTCTGTCCTGAATTGGAGCGATGTAGGACCATTTTTGAAAAGAAAAAAATAAGCTGTATTAAAATATAAAATACAATTCTGTTCTGATAAATTTTCCGAAGGTGAACTATTTCCTTTAAGGTTAGCTATATTTTTGTGTGTTTCAAGGACGTAAACCCATAGATTTTATCACCTTATATAAACAGACTAGAAAATCCATACCAATGTGACTGATATCGGTATTACCTAGGTTTTGAGACACCATTATGAGTAGTACTAGTGGCGGCGGATCGTATTTTCAGATGGGGGGCAAATAAACTCAGAGGGTCCCCTCGGAAAAAGGGCCCCTCCCACGGCCAAAGGCCCCCCCCAAAAAAAAAAAAACGCGAAATGGTATCTCCTCGGATTTAGGCCACTATATTTTGCAGGGCCTCTAAATGATCCCAAAAAAACGTCGGACAGGCCAATGTTGAAGTCTTAGGCTTTCTGAGGGCCCCTCATGGCCTACCGAGGGTCCCCCTCAGGCCGACTGAGGGCTTTCTGTCGGTCTTAGAAGGCCCATCAGGCTGGCTGGGGGCACATCGGGGCCGCCATGTGTCATTGTTTCGGTCAAAAGGAAAAATCGAACCAACTTCTTGGAGTACGGATTTTCTAGTCTCTTACAAATTTATGGGGGAGGCAAAATCATATGTCCCCCCCCCCTTATCCGCCGCCACTGAGTAGTACCTAATGCTACTGGTTCTGTCCTGTGGGTGGCTTGCACTAATGAACACAAATTGCCAATTGTCTAGTAATTACTAAAAATAAATGATAATAATGTGACTTATGAGTTACAGGACATAGCTCTAGATGCCTTTTTGCGCCGTCGGGGTGCAGCAACGACTGACATGCAAAACAAATGATCTAGATAACGATTCAGATCCTATACCATTTCATAAATTTCCCGAAGATTCAACTATAAGAAAAGTATAGGGGCGCATGGGAAGCCCAAGCCCCCACACCCCCCCCCCCTGAGCCCGGGTCGCGCCCATGTCGTGCCCACCAAGCGTGCGTAGGGCGCAACTTTTTGTATGTGCCCCCCCCCCCTGACCGAAATATTGGATCCGCGCCTGCAGTGGCGCACGCAGGATTCCATTTCGGGGGGGGTCAGAGCCCTAAAAGCGGGCCCCCTTGTGAGCGGGCCCCCACCCGTTTTTAGAAAACTTCGCGGATTTCGGTCACTTGTTTTTGAGCGGGCCCCCTACAGCATGGGACCTGAGACATTATAATTTTCTTGTCAATGTCGTGTAAGGTGACTGCGTGTGCTACTGATGTGCGAATTTTAGGTGCGTGTGCTACTGATGTGCGGTATAACTGTCGAGAGCAAATTTGACGAAATGAGGTAAATGACAACAAAAATTATATTTTACAGGTTAGGCAGGTTAGGCAGGTAAATGACAACAACAATTATATTTACAGGTTAGGCAGGTTAGGCAGTCCCATCCCCGGTAGTTATGTCATCATCATCATCGTTGGGGTTTTAGTGCGCCTCGACTACGTCATTCGCGCCCACCATAATGTTGCCACAAGTTGCCATAAACCATTTCCTGAAGCAACAATGGATAATGTAAAAAATACGTATCAATATCGAATACGCCTGTATCAAGAATTTGCAAGGATCGGGTCCTGTTGTGACCGGGCCTTCGTTTTGACCGGACCCTATATCACGTCTTTCCCAGCACCGGGCCCCTGCCTCGATCGGGCCTGACCAAGACTGGCCCCTCAGAAACGGGCCCGCATCAAGAATATGCAAGGACCGGGCCCTGTTGTGACCGGGCCCATATCACGCCTTTGTCAGCACCGGGCCCCTGCCTCGATCGGGCCTGACCAAAACCGGGTCCCTACCAAAAACGGGCCCGTATCAAGAATATGCGAGGACCGGGCCCTGTTATGTCCGGGCCCTCGTCCTGACCGGGCCCAATGCCACGCCCTTGCCAGCACCGGCCCCTGCCTCGATCAGGCCTGACCAAGACCGGGCCCCTACCAGAAACGGGCCCGTATCAAGAATATGCAATGACCGGGCCCTGTTGTGACCGGGCCCTCGTTCTGACCGGGCCCCATATCAAGCCTTTGCCAGCACCGGGCCCCTGCCTCGATCGGGCCTGACCAAGACCGGGCCCCTACCAGAAACGGGCCCGCATCAATAATGTTCAAGTATCGGGCTCTCGTTCTGACCGGGCCCCATATCACGCCTTTGCCAGCACCGGGCCCCTGCCTCGATCAGGCCTGACCAAGACCGGGCCCCTACCAGAAACGGGCCCGTGTCAAGAATATGCGAGGACCAGGCCCTGTTGTGACCGGGCCCCATCATCCCATGCCACGCCTTTGCCAGCACCGGGCCCCTACCTCGATCGGGCCTGACCAAGACCGGGCCCCTACCAGAAACGGGCCCCTCAGAAATACGGGCCCCTCAGAAATTTCGGGGGGGGGGGGTCAGCTGACCCCTTTGACCCCCCCTGCGTGCGCCACTGCGCGCCTGTACTATGTCACGAGAAGGAATAGCAATGCCAAACAAATACAATATATATTTGATGAGGTATATGTCTCCCTAGGCAATTAATTGCGCTATATTCACATTTTCCACGCCGGATAATGGTATCGAAGATACACTTATCATCATTTCGAGCGGTGGTCGGCCGGGGCGACCGTACCTAATCGTTGAACTTTGCGCAGATACAATAGCAAACATTTGTCTCATTTCATTTTTTCAGCGGCATCCGGCAGAGCGGTTGATTTGTGACATATTACCTATTACAAGTTTTGCAGTCGACCGGTAAACAAAGAAACTAAGCGCGATCTAAACTTCAGGCACGCGCGCACTAATGTTGTGTACGGCGGCCGGCCGGCCGGCCCGCGTCCCCCGCCTTTTACGTCACAGCGACTCCGGGGTCGCGGCTACTAAATTAGTATTTGTCACCACTTTTTCGGCCGGAGTGTTCTACCTGGTTTATACCGGCCCCCTCCGAAGTTAGTTGGCAGCACTATAGCTCTTGGGCGTGACTTTCCTACTAGCCCATAGGGTTCACGTGTTAAATGACCCAACTTTGGGAAGCTGTATCTCGAGTTCTATTTACCCGATTCGCCTGCAGTTAATCTTCAAAGAAAGAACGTTCAAATATCTCGCGACGATTCCTCTACCATTTTTCACCTAACTCGGCCGAATTCTTAGGGCGTGAGGGGTAAAGATTTGACTGCACTCCGTGCCGGTCTGGCCAGTTTCTGGCGGCGCCGGTGCGCCGGCGGTAATAGCTCAGTCGGTAGCGCATTGGACTACGGATGCGAGGGTGGTAGGTTCGAATCCCGCTCGGGTAAGGGTGATTTAGCGCAGGAATGATGTTATATTATTTTTGATGGTTGATAACTATGTTTTTATCGACAAAATAAACTGTTTAAAATGTTTTGTCGAAATTAACTTGATTTAAACCATCTTCTCCGGCTTGATATTTAGTAATTCCGCGATAACTTGTTAATAGGTAATTGTCGTATTTATCCTTCTCGTTTGTCATTTCATATCGCGACCTGCTAGTGTGACAAGCTGTGAGTACTAAGTAGTAGCGTGTATGAGTGAATACAATAAGAATATATTTGTGAAATACCTCTTTCCAGCTTTTACACTGATTGATAGACTTATTAAAACGTAAGTAAAGTAAAACATACACATTGATTACATATCATACTCGTTCGAAGATTGTTAAAAAACATTTAACTGACAACTGGTTTTCCCGATACTTTCGAGCTTTTTCTTCGTTTCTCCGACTTCACATCCTGTTTTTTACGAAAACTGACAACCAAGCCATTGAAAGAAAAGTTACTCCAATAAATCATTATTGAAAGCACTGTAGCAGCAATAATACACCAGCATTGTAGGAGCTACAGTGGCACAATTGATGCAAAAGACAAGATGACGCACGTACGAGATAACTTGTTCCTACATGGATTACCAGAGACTGAAGCCCGATTCAAGAAGATCCCTTCACACAACTAAATGACGGATATCCAAGCAATGACGGATATCCAATCAGCCCTCACAACAAATGCAACACTGGATCTTAGATACCAGTGGATCTCCAGGTGAAATTAAGCGACAGATATCGGATTACACATGATACCGTGATAAGCATACCACAACATACAATCAGTGGTGGATCTAGGATCCCATCAGATCTCACGGCAATATGCAACTGAATATCTCGGATGCCATATCTTTGGGTTAAATCTAGCAACAGATTTCGAATCACACAGTATCCTCTTATACACACACCAGAACAACGGAAGCAACATGTACAAAACGACATGAACAAAACAAGAGAAAAACATGACATGAGTGAATGAGCACAATTGTCCAGTCTATTCACTACAGCCTATACACTAGTTTTCACTGTGCGTGGTGCCAGCACTTCCTCGCTCCTCACCGTGCCAGAGACTCGGCGCGTCGGGCCCTGTTGATGTTGCCCATCCTGATAAATGTCCGGACGCGGGCGAAGGAGGCGCGAATCTTGGAATGGACGCGTGGGACGCGTCAGGCCGCCGATACTGACGACCCTGGTCCACAGGGCCTGGCAGAGGCACCGACTCGGCCGAGGCGGATGGTACACAGAGGGGGCGGTCGACGGGCCTCTTCCTCGCGATGTAGCCGGCGACGTAGGCCATGGCGCTCTCTGTCGCGGACACACCGGTGACCGTGTCCCGCGCGGCCGACGACGCAGCAGGGCGGCATGCTGCTGACTGGGACGCCTCCGCCTGGTGAAGCAGGTCAGCCACATCCCTCAGGTCGTCCATGTCCTCCCCGTTATCGCCGTCTGTTTTCGCTGTCGTCACCTCCTCCACTGGTCCGGTGAACTCCAGCAGGTCTGCCGGTCTGGTCTGCTCTGCCGCCTGATCACCGTCTCTGCAGACGGGACTTACGCCTCGCTGCATGACGAACAGGAGGGTAAGCAGGCGAATCCTTGCCCTCGCTTCAGTCGGTGTGGGGTTCTGGTTGGAGCCTTCCGGGCCTCTCACCATGCCGAACAACCATTCTAGCCTGTCCTGCGTGAGCCGGCGAGTCAGGACGAACACATCGCCGAACTCTGCCTGGAAGTCCTTGAACAGGCCACGCACCGACCGGATGCTGATGACCATCCCTCTCTGGAACGGGTACATGCACCGTGCGGTACCGACACGCATCAGCGTGGCCTCCGTCACAGCGGCGGAGATAGCCCTCTCTTGTTCATCGCTGCCACGGTAGCTTCTCCGTCTCCGCAGATCTTTTGTGTCGCCTGGGTAGCTGGCGTTGAGGACATCCGTCGCTTCGTCCACGACACGAAGGAACCTCGCCTCCTCTTCTTTGTCCGCGATGTGCCGCTGCAAGACGCTGGCAGTCGAGGCGCTCAGGAGTTGAAGACACGGACCATGCCGGTGACCTATAAAAAATAATAATTAGACACCAATAGAGATGTGAATGGATGGCAGCAGACGCTCAGTGGAGCACAGAAGGAACTTGTAACAAGTTATATAGAAATTATTGGTCACTTTTAGGCAGGGTCCTAGGATTGCTTTTGAGCTGGAGTGCGGAGTGGAAAATTATGGCTAACAATAAACATAAAGAGTTGACAATTCAACCAAAAAACATATATACTCGGCTTTATCAATGCCTGATTACCTGCTCACCAGATTAGTTATGACCTATTACAATTCTTATCAGTCTTTCCCTCCACAGACTGTCCTCATCATTACATTCATGAATCAGTATCAGAGTTCCAATTATCCAATACATTTTCAAATGAGGAGTGGAAAAATATTAGTAAAACTCGGGAAAAAGGGTGGAAAAATAGCATCCATAGGGTGTCGTGTTCTATCCAAATTTCCCATTGCTAGGACACTGCTTTTAGGTCACGCCAATATTGAGGTCATCACACTGCAGACTGGTTATTGAATATTGATTCAACCTTTTTTGGAACGATTCAACCATGACTCATTTTGGAACCTGAATGATTCAATCACTGCTCGATTCATGGATACACATTTGATAATTGCTTCTTTCCAATTCAAAGAATCAAAAACATATTTTAATCGATTCACGCTTGATTCAACATTTAAATGTATGTTGTATTTACGTCAAAGCAATACAAATGGAAACATACACATAAATGATCATTTTTTTTTACAGCAATCATATTTCAGTATAAATGAATGTAGCCGCTGGGACTACATTGTATTTGCACAATTTACCATGTGCACTTGAATCGTTAAGAGTCTTTAAATCTTTTGATTCAATCAGCCTTGATTCCATGCGGGGTTTGATTCAATCACGATTCATGAATAAAAAGATCTAGTGGTGAATCAATTTGGTTTTATTCAAGGAATTTTGATTCAACGATTCAAATCGATTCAGTCAGTCAAATCAATAACCATTCTGCATCACAGGCTAGGCTTGTGCTTCATTCCGGTGGAATTGAATCCGATTCCGGAATCGATTCCGTTTGTACTGGATTCGGACTCGATTCCGTTGACATCTGAGTGTAATAGGAATCAGGTGGAATCAATCATTTTTTTTTAGAAAACGATGGAATCGGCATCAATGTGTCATTTCAAGCGATTCCTTTTTATTTTCGTTTAAATCGTCCTCACCATGAAATTAAGTTTTCTTCAAGGTTATCTATGTCTTAGAGCACGCATAGCTAAAGCAAAGGTTGGTGACGATATGCAACCTAATGAGGGTAAATAGATATGCCCAGTCATTCCGCTTATTTAGGTGGAGAGTGGAGACATACAATAATGTTCACTTACGCCAATTATGTTTTTTGTCCCGAATATTCTCATATGTTTAAATATAAATACATCCATTTCCCTGTGCATCATATTGGAAAACATCATTCATGCATCATAAAGTACAGGTGCGTCTATAATAATAATATTGTGTTGTTTGTTTATTATCTTCTTTTTTTTAATTCGTCATTTTCGAACCGTCACGATTTTACAGCACATCTCCGGTTTTCAATGAAATTCATGAAATGATTTAAGTTTTCTATCAAAATAAATATATTGAATATACTTGTTAAATATATTTAATATGGCTATATGGTGATCACCTCTATAATTACTAAACATAACATTATTTATCAAATGATGTGTAATATTTTAGGGAAAAGATAGATAGTCATATGGGGATGTCACCATAGACAGCCCAGTCTTTTAACAGTAGGTAACTATTCAAATTGCCATACCTGAACTGTTGTGCATCAGTTTTTTGATGTCCAACAGATTGGGTGGCACCTGACCGGCTGCTGGCTCTTCTCCTTCACTACACAAGCACCATCCTTGAATCCTGCAGTAAAATAATTTTGTATGAATCATGTGCGCATAGACAGAGTATATTACTGGGTAACCCAGAACCCAAATTATTCATAACAGGTATACATAACCAAAAGGTTAAATATGTGACACATACAATATAACTGCTGCATGTTAAGTTGTGATGACAAAAATTTAGATTATCCCTAGTGAAATTTGAGATGGCAAGGTCATGAATTCACACTTGAACCACAGACACAGTGCAAAGAAGATCATCAATAGTCATATAACAGAACATAATGCTACCTGCTATGTGTTATGTCAGATTTAACAGCTAAATAATTTAAACACAAGTTACACAAGAATGTAAGCATATGTAAATGATAGGGCAAATGAATGAATGTAAGTGATAGGGCAAGGCAAATATACCTCAATGAAACCCCCGATTTTCTAAGCCATGGATGCAGGCATGTCAACCACGTCTAAATGTAGATTATAAAGCGTAACATTAATCTTTACCATATGAAGGCAATAGAGAGCAACAATTACCATAGCAGTTCCAAATAGGCTGCTGTGCTGTTGTCAGCCGAAGTTAGAGAGCCTGATTCGCTGGAAGATTAATGATGCCAGATGCATTACCATGTCATACCAGGTGACATCATACTCCTGCTAACAAGTGCCAGCTCTGCTGCTGCAACAAAGTAGGTGCAATACAAGTGTTTTGTCAGCAGGCACAGAAATTGGCACATGCGGAAGTGGCACAGCTGAAGGCGGGCTTGTAAACAAAGCAGAGCACTTGTTCCGGGTTGAAAGCAGCAAACACTGCCATGGCTATCACAATCACTTTGCTGTATGATAATTTGTTTGGCCTTTGTGCACATGCATTCGAATGTCCTTTCAGCGACAAATCTGTGAAGCTCTTTGAAGCAGGATTCCGAAAAATGTTCAGAGCAATTCCTAGGGTTTTTAACCTCTTCCCTTGCTGCATCTCGTCGAATTAATTGCCACCAAAGATCGGCCACTTTGGGATCACGAGGAAGACGGTGGTAGCCACTAGCCAGTCCCCAAATGATTTTAATTACCCTTCTCCGAACTATTGGTACAGCCAGGCACAACACAGTAGGGCATAGCCGGGTAAAAACTGTGAATTGAAAATGGAAGAGATCAAGCTCTACCCGACAACTTAACAGTTAAAAACTTTACAGCGCCTTACGTACCTAGTCTACAGAAGCTAGCGACAAATATGAATAATCTACAATGCATTTCGATTATTTCATTTACTCTAAGAGCTTTCGTAATACCTGCGCGGCTTTCGCTCCTCGGTAAAGCTACCACATTTTTAGATGGAACTAAACAAAACTAGTATATAGTAGTGAATCTAGTACTTTTCTAGTATTATCATAAATAAATCATACTAAAATCCGTTCCACCCGTCCTCTATCGGCCCCCTCCGAAGTCAGTTGGCAGCACTATAGCTCTTGGGCGTGACTTTCCTACTAGACCATAGGGTTCACGTGTTAAATGACCCAACTTTGGGAAGCTGTATCTCGAGTTCTATTCAGCCGATTTGCCTGGAGCTAGTCTCTAAAGAAAGATCGTTCAAATATCTTGCGATGATTCCTCTACCATTTTTCACCTAACCCAGCCGAATTCTTAGGGCGTGAGGGGTAAAGATTTGACTGCACTCCGTGCCGGTCTGGCCAGTTTCTGGCGGCGCCGGTGCGCCGGCGGTAATAGCTCAGTCGGTAGCGCATTGGACTACGGATGCGAAGGTGGTGGGTTCGAATCCTGCTCAGGTAGGGGTGATTTAGTGCAGGAATGATGTTATATTATATTTGATGGTCGATAACTAAGTTTGTATCGACACAATAAACTGTTTAAAATGTTTTGTCGAAATGAACTTGATTTAAACCATCTTCTCCGGCTTGATATTGAGTAATTCCGCGATGATAACGGTAATTATTATCCATTAGCGGTAATCATCCATTAGCGGTAATTGTCGTATTTATCTTTCTCGTTTGTCATTTCATATCGCGACCGGCTAGTGTGAGCAGCTGTGAGTACTAAGTAGTAGCGTGTATGAGTGAATACAATATGAATATATTTGTGAAATACCTCTTTCCAGCTTTTACACTGATTGACAGACTTATTAAAACGTAAGTAAAGCAAAACATACACATTGAATACATATCATACTCGTTCGAAGATTGATCACAAACTTTAACTGACAACTGGTTTTCCCGATACTTTCGAGCTTTTTCTTCGTTTCTCCGACTTCACATCCTGTCTTTTATGAAAACTGACAACCAAGCCATTGAAAGAAAAGTTACTCCAATAAATCATTATTGAAAGCACTGTAGCAGCAATAATACAACAGCATTGTAGGAGCTACAATGGCACAATTGATGTAAAAGACAAGATGACGCACGTACGAGATAACTTGTTTCTACATGGATTACCAGACACTGAAGCCCGATTCAAGAAGATCCCTCCACACAATTCAATGACGGATCTAGTATCCAAGCAGCCCTCACAACAAATGCAACAATGGATCTTAGATACCAGTGGATCTCCGGGTGAAATTAAGCGACAGATATCGGATTACACATGATACTGTGATAAGCATACCACAACATACAATCAGTGGCGGATATCAGATGCGAGATCCCAGCAAATCTCACGACAATATGCAACTGAATATCTCGGATGCCATATCTTTGGGTTAAATCTAGCAACAGATTTCGAATCACTCAGTATCCTGTTATACACACACCAGAACAATGGAAGTAACAGGCACCTCAGGCCTCAGCAGACTTACGGTACAAAGTAAAACAGCCCTCTCGATTCTCCAGTACCTGAGAAGTTGACAACAAAACGACATGAACAAAACAAGAGAAAAGCATGACATGAGTGAATGAGCACAATTTCCCAGTCTATTCACTAAAGCCTATACACTAGTTGTCACTGTACGTGGTGCCGGCACTTCCTCGCACCTCGCCGTGTCAGAGACTCGGCGCGTCGGGCCCTGTTGATGTTGCTCATCCTGATAAATGTCCGGACGCGGGCGAAGGAGGCGCGAATCTAGGGATGGACGCGTGGGAACTTGTCCTGGAGGACCATGACAAAGTCCTTGATGACACGGACCTTCGGCTTAAGCCATCGGGCTCCAGAGCGTGGTGGGCACAGGAAACCGCCTCCATCTCCTTGAAGGTGGCGTAGAATGTCTCCGTGGGCACCGTCAGGCCGCCGAGACTGACGACCCTGGTCCACAGGGCCTGCAGAAGCACCGACTCGGCCGAGGCGGATGGATACACCGAGGGAGCGGTCGTCTGGCCTCTTCCTCGCGATGTAGCCGGCGACGTAGGCCATGGCGCTCTCTGTCGCGGACACACCGGTGACCGTGTCCCGCGCGGCCGACGGCACAGCAGGGCGGCATGCTGCTGACTGGGATGCCTCCGCCTGGTGAAGCAGGTCAGCCACATCCCTCAGGTCGTACATGTCCTCCCCGTCTGTTTCCGCTGTCGTCACCTCCTCCACCGGTCCGGTGAACTCCAGCAGGTCTGCCGGTCTGGTCTGCTCTGCCGCCTGATCACCGTCTCTGCAGATGGGACTTACGCCTCGCTGCATGACGAACAGGAGGGTAAGCAGGCGAATCCTTGTCCTCGCTTCAGTCGGTGTGGGGTTCTGGTTGGAGCCTCCCGGGCCTCTCACCATGCCGAATAACCCTTCCAGCCTGTCCTGCGTGAGCCGGCGAGTCAGGACGAACACATCACTGAACTCTGCCTGGAGGTCCTTGATCAGGCCACGCACCGACCGGATGCTGATAACCATCCCTCTCTGGAACGGGTACATGCACCGTGCGGTACCGACACGCATCAGTGTGGCCTCCGTCACAGCGGCGGAGATAGCCCTCTCTTGTTCATCGCTGCCACGGTAGCCTCTCCGTCTCCGCATTTATTTTGTGTCGCCTGGGTTGCTGGCGTTAAGGACATCCGTCGCTTCGTCCACGACACGAAGGAACCTCGCCTCCTCATCTTTGCCCGCGATGTGCCGCTGCAAGACGCTGGCAGTCGAGGTGCTCAGGAGTTTGGAACCTGAATAATTCAATTACCGCTCGATTCATGGATACACATTTGAGAATTGCTTCTTTCCGATTCAAAGAATCAAAAACATATTTTAATCGATTCACACTTGATTCAACATTTAAATGTATGTTGTATGTCAAAGCAATACAATGGAAACATACATATAAATGATCATTATAACATTGTTACAGCAATCATATTTCAGTATAAATGAATGTAGCCGCTGGGACTATATTGTATTTGCACAATTTACCATGTGCACTTGAATCGTTAAGAGTCTTTAAATCTATCCATAGCCCTGTTCCAAATCGGATGCTGTGCTGTTGTCAGCTGAAGTTAGAGAGCCTGATTCGCTGGAAGATCGATGACGCCAGACGCATTACCATGTCATACCAGGTGACATCATACTCCTGCTAACAAGTGCCAGCTCTGCTGTTGCAACAAAGTAGGTGCTGGACGCGCGTTTTGTCAGCAGCCACGGAAATTGGCACATGCGGCAGTGGCACAGTTGAAGGCGGGCTTGGAAACAAAGCAGAGCGCTTGTTCCGGGTTGAAAGCAGCAAACTCTGCCATGGCTTTCACAATCACTTTGCTGTATGATTATCTTTTTGGCCTTCATGCACATGCATTAGAATGTCCTTTCAGCGGCAAATCTGTGAAACTCTTTGAAGCAGGATTCCAAGAAATGTTCAGAGCAATTCCTAGGGTCTTTAACCTCTTCCCTTGTTGCATCTCGTCGAATTAATTGCCACCAAAGATCGGCCACTTTGGGATCACGAGGAAGACGGTGGTAGTCACTGGCCAGTGGCCAATCCCCAAATTATTGTAATTACCATTCCCCGTACCATTGGTACAGCCAGGCACAACACAGTAGGGCATAGCCGGGTAAAAAACAGTGAATTGAAAATGGAAGAGATCAAGCTCTACCCGACCACTTAACAGTTAAAAACTTTACAGCGCCTTACGTACCTACAGTATACAGAAGCTAGCGACAAATGTGAATAATCTACAATGCATTTCGATTATTTCGTTTACTCAAGAGCTTTCGTAATACCTGCGCGGCTTTCGCTCCTCGGTAAAGCTACCACATGTTTAGATAGAACTAAAAAACCTAGTATATAGTAGTGAATCTAGTACTTTTCTAGTACTATCCTAAATAAATCATACTAAAATCCGTTCCACCCGTCCTCTATCACCCTTGCCTTGCCTCCGAGGCTGTTGATACCTTGTTGTTCTACAACACGTCCTCGAAGGTTTTTAGTACCAATAGCTACTAAGAGGGGAAGTTTGCATGTTGTTGTTATTCCTGACATATACTGATAGTCAGTCATGCATAACGGATGCTTCACGGATTTCTTCACGGATCAGTTTGATCGGAAACGTCACAGAGCCTCCAGAAATGTCGCACTCGTAAACAATGGTAGGGAAGGACGAATTTGTCAATGACCTTCATGAAGTACTCAAGGTACTTGTTTTGTATTTTTCCAAACTTGACAACTTTGAATTTGGGAATATTTTATTTAATTCTTAAATTTAAAGGGACACTCCCACCTTAACATTAGTTTTGAGTTAAAATAGCCATGTTGTTGGATTTGCATTGAAATTAAGTAGGGTAGCAGTTAAAGCAACCACTTAGGTCTAATCAAAAATAAATTTGAGCTTGGTCTTGACAATTGTAACGAATAAACCCCACGTGTATTTGAATAGGGGTCTAAACAGACTAGTTATTGATTCAACACTGATTGAATCGATTGGAATCGTTCAATCAAATTTCCTTGAATCAAAAAATAATTGATTCACCATCAGATCTTTTGATTCATGAATCGTGATTGAATCAAACCTGCATCAAATCAAGGCTGATTGAATCAAAAGATTTAATGATTCAAGTACACTGACAAATTGTGCAAATACATGCAGTCCCAGTTGCTACATTCATTTATGCTGAAATAGTATTGCTGTAACAATGTTTTAATGATCATATATATGCATGTTTCATATTTTTATATATATATAAATTAACCACATATATTTAAATGTTGAATCAAACGTGAATCAATTAAAATATTTGTTTTGATTCTTTGAATTGGAAAGAATCAATTCTCAAAATTGTATCCGTTCATCAAATGGTGATTGAATCATTCAGATTCCAAAATGAATCAGGATTGAATCATTCCAAAATAGTTGAATCAATAACCAGTCTGGGTCTAAAGCTGATGACGTCACCTCTCTTTACCAAATGGTGATAATAGTCAACTTGTTTTAAGGTTAGACTTGGAGATATTTGCATGTTTCAAAAGGTTTGGTAATTCAGTTGGGGACACTCTAGGGAAAGTATCAAGATCTTGACGCCTCCTGAGGTGTCAAGATCTTGACCCAATGTGGGCGGAGCCTGCCATAGGCGTAATGCAAAGGTATCAAGAACTTGATCCAATTTTTGATATATTTTTTTACAAAAACCACTTAGTTGCAGTAGAAACCTATTAGGTGCAGCAACCAGAAGCTGGACTAGATGTACAAATGCACAGTCTCTCACAATTTAGACTACCTAGGGCACGAGGTAGACCTTTTTTTGGCAAAAACTCACTTTGAACAAGAATTGAACAGCCTGTGCTAAAATCAGTGTTTTCATTGATTTCAAGATCATGATATTTTGAGTTATATTGTTTATTTTTACAGAAAATAATACCACTAGATTAAATTACATTTTTTAACTATTCATGTAATGCCTTTTGACAATTATAATTTGTGCGTGGTAAGAAATATATTTCGAAAATGGCAAGCAGCATTCTCCTGGTGACAGTTTTCGGCGGCGGCGATCTCCGGATAGAAGGTAGGTTGTACTATGAAATATGAACAATAAGTGGGAAAATGTTGGCTAGAATGATAAAACGGAGTATATTTTCCCTTATTGGATGGTCAAAACCAGACATTTCTGTAGATAACTACACAAAATATTGGATTGACTTCGGTGAGACCAAAATGATAAGATAAGACTTCCTTCAAATCAAAAATTATACGATATTCATGTTTTTCCCTTGATATATCAAGTGAAGTATATTACAACAAGTTTCTTTATGATGGAAGAAAGGTTTAAAAGTAAACATTACTTATATTCTTTGGATCTTCTTCCATAAAATGATTGGGAAAGATGCTGGCCACATTGTCCAACACTAACAAAAGCAACAACAATTAATTTTCAGCTTAACATGGGCTCCAGTTGGGAATTAAATCAAAGTTTAGGACCTTTCAAGGCTTCATGTACTTTGTGACCTTAGTGTCACTTACTTGTGTAGTGTCACTTTGTGACGTTGGACACAGTTTGCACATTTTATTGGTTCATGACAATTATGTGACATGGGATGTACTCTAAATGGTATGGTATGGTAAATATAATGGTAACTAAGTGCAGTAGTAAACAGGTCTATGCCATTAAGTATACCCTCCCAGTGATGTCATCTAGCTGGCTGCACTGCCTGTCCCTTGTTAGTTACACTGCCTACAGCTGGTGTACGGAAGCGTGACGCCTGCTCAACCAATACCCTCTGCCACTGCCAGCCGCCTGCCACAACTGCCAGCCGCCTCTGTCGCCGCTGCCAGCTACCTGCCACCACTGCCAGCCGCCTCTGTCGCCGCCTGCCACCACTGCCAGCCGCCTGCCACCACTGCCAGCCGCCTCTGTCGCCGCTGCCACCACTGCCAGCCGCCTCTGTCGCCGCTGCCACCACTCACAGCCGCCTCTGTCGCCGCTGCCACCACTGACAACCACCTCTGTCGCCGCTGCCACCACTGCCAGCCGCCTCTGTCGCCGCTGACAACCACCTGCCACCACTGACAGCCGCCTCTGTCGCCGCTGCCAGCCACCTGCGTCGTGTCTAAGTTTACTTACATGTTGGCGTCATTTGTATTTTGACAACGCAATTTTCCGTAAAGCTTGCTGTATGTGTGTGCTGGTATGTGATAACAATATAATAGGACAGTTGAGTATGGCTTTACGACTGGCGCATAACGGAGGCTGTCCTGGAATTTAATTCGGACTCGGTGAACAAATCTGGGCGTTCGCGAGTTCATTGCAAAGGGGCGGATCCAGCCGCTTCGTTCGGCGTCAGCAGACGGTCTCCCCGTACCAGTTAACAGCCCGCCAGCCCCACGAAGTTGAACGTAGACTAGTCCCTGTAGAAAATTGCTGGTTTGCTGATGAAAATGTCGCCTTCGTCGATCTCTAAGCTCGCCTCGAACCCGTAGTGGGGTTGGGAAATAATACTCAGCCCGGTGGGTGGCACCCCTCCCCCCGACTGCGCCCCTGATCGGCTCTGCTCCGGGGTCGGAGTCGGTTCCATTTTGGCGACTCCTACTCCGGCCAGGTTCCATTTTGGCGACTCCAAAACTCTGGCCAGAATTGCCAACTCAGGGCGTAATCGACTTAGATTCCGCAGCCCTGGTCACGACGATGCCAAGTTCAGGTCAGCACCGGTGCTGCCGTGATTTGTTTGCACGATCACGGCACATTAAACTTCAACAAATTATATGCAGATGGCAACACTTATATCGCAGACAGTGAACACTAATTCGCTGTTACCAGTAATTTATTTAAGAATATCTGTCAGTTAGTTCCTAATAATTATGTTTCACAATTTAGTTGCGGCTTGTCAATCTCGTCTCATGTGCCCGGGCATGGTCTCAAGAAGTTGATCCGGCAGGCTGACGAGGTGGCAAGAACTGATCTCGCCCAGAAACGGTGGTATCAACTTCTTGATACCGGCGGGCCCCGGCCCAGTTGTGGTCGCAAGTTCTTGATCCTCGATTTGGTCTATTTTCTACCATTATTATATATTTAATATCACGATTGAACATTTGTATGCGAAGTTTCAGGCCTAATCTTCAGATATATGTCTCAGTTGACTCACAAATGCAAATAGTTCATTCGAAATCGCCGTTCGAAAATGACCAATTCTGACCATTCAATTGCAATGGAAAGGTGTCAAGATCTTGACACCTCAGGAGGCGGCAAGATCTTGATACTTTCCCTAGAGTGTCCCCAACTGAATTGGTTTGTTTTGTATTGAAAGCGCTAGAATTGTCTCGAAATAATTGTGCCATATTTTGGCAGCGTAAAGGATTTCTGTATAGCTCTCTAGAGCTCAATATGACGTCATCAACCCAAATATTAAAACTTAACTTTTTATGAAATTGAACACTATTTGCGAGAAACAAATGTCATAATCGTGTTCGGCAGCACTTACTTCATATTTTGCACCACAAGCGGCGTACATTTGAGAACTTTTGGGAAGGTGGGAGTGTCCCTTTAAAGGAATAGTTCACCTTCAACATGGGGTTTTGAACTGAAATAGCAGTTTTGTAGCCCGTGTTGAGAAATCCCTATCTGCAACTTTTCTTGGCTGAAAAGACTCCAGTCGAAGATATTTGACTTTTTGGCGAAGGAATGCGGCGCATATATGATATACCGTATCGTCTGAAAGTGCCAGCACAGCCAGGGAGCATGCGCAGACCAATAACGCACACCATAACATTAATAATTTACTATCTTCTGTCCTGAATTGGCGGGATGTAGGACCATTTTTGAAAAGACAAAAAGAAACTGTATTAAAAATATAATAAAATCGTGTTCTTAATTTTTTTCCGAAGGTGAACTATTTCCTTTAAATAAAATAATTTTAAAACCATAACGGTAGCCTAAGAAATTGTTGCTAACAAAATCAAAAGGTCATTATTTCCCTTTAATGAATATATAATACATTAATTATTTAGTTGATATCATGAGATCATTAGCAATAATATAATATTTCAAAAAGGCCACAGTCTGACTATTCACGTCGTTTCCTCATTCCGTCGAATTGAAAAAGTGTTGTCTGCAGCGGGATTCGAACCCGCACATGGCCATCGCTCGTTCTGCATGGGTTCACGAGATGCTTAATAGCTCGAAAACGTACCTCACGGCGTACACTTTTGAACCCGGAAATCGAAAGAAAAATGTTCACGCTTCATTTCTAGCTACTTTTTATTGTCGTATCGGTTGCAGGTAAAAAAAAGCCGTGGGCCCGTAAAATGGCTTTTTAACATGGAACCCTATCGCCTAGTAGGAAAATGTACGCCGTGCTGCCATATAGACTTTGGACCTCCCGCTGGCTAACGTGAGAGCCGGCAGCCGATGGGCTCAGGGCTCCGGCTGCAGCCAGTCAACTATACACTGGGTACTGTAAGTTTTGTTTAGTATATACTATAAAGACAAAAAATATACCAGAAAATGAATGTCACTACCAGATTTGGAATAATATACCATATATGGATGCACGATATCCGCGGCAAGTATGGCGTTCGTGTTCCGACCAACCACCGACGGCGGTATTGGTCTGTGTCTCGCTGTTGCTACGCGCCCTAATCCACCACCAACAACAACTGCGTCTCGCTGTAAGTTCCATCTTCTGTTTAGTTAGTGAAATGTATTTACAATGGAATTATTTAAGTTTTGTCAGTTCTGTCAGCAGTCATTGTCGTTTAGGCATTGATTTCTAATCATTAGGCAATAATATGCATGGCTTGTTTTAAACATGCAGTTTCAATTTCAATATCGCCGGTAAGTTCAGTAATTCACCTCCCCAGTTAATGGTGTTCTCAAGGGCGCCGCCACCTTCCGAAAGTTGGGGGGGACGGAGGCATTCTGAAGTCGATTCTTTCCATGCAACGCCCTTAGGCGTAATGTTAAAATCTGAAAATGTTGGGGGGGGGGGGGGGGGGGGGACCACATCCCCCGGCCCCTCCTGTGGCGGAGCCCCTGGGTGTTCTTGAGGTCCCTAATAGAAGAGTGTTTTTATGACGGACAGAAAAGTGTACCAGTAGTACCAAAGCTATGATGTTACCAAAAACTATATATATTTGAACCTGACCTAACCTTTACAGCAATTATGGTCACAGGGACCCACGTTTAGAACGCTCTGCTCACATTCACATGCTGCACTGCAGAAGAACATACTGAGGGGCAGTCACCCCCTGCACCACCCCCCCACCCCCCACCCCCCAAGACCATCTTGTAAACAGATAACCCACTTTTCAGTCTGTCATAATATTACTGTCAGCTAACTACTCTTCTATTGGGGACCT
>JAXIVJ010009904.1:0-49279 GCA_036785665.1 Chirona hameri
AACGGCGTTGCTTGCGTCCTTCCGCAGCGGCGGCAGCGGCACCAGCCTGGGCTGCAGACGCGCTGATGACGGAGGCAGCATAAGTGTCCGCGCATGTAGCATCCCACAAGAGGCACTTGCCCTCAGCGAAGGGAAAGGTGGTCATGCCGTCCGGCCGTCTACCGTCGCCACGGTCCAGTCCCGGTGGCTCCAGCACAGAAGGCATGCCAGCGCTCAGGAGCGCTCGTTTGATGACGTCATTGAGAGCGGCGTGGCGCGGTAGACGGCCGGCGCTCAACTGGCACGACAGTGCGTGCAGACCTCGAGCCTTCATCAGTGCTCCGCATCGACAGCGATGCGGAGCGCAGGCGTCAGCGCCAACTCGCAGGGCGACAGCGGTGCGCAGGGTGTCGCGGTCCAGCAGCGTGCCGATGCTCGCCACTGGAAATGCGTTCAGCCAGGCGCCGGAGTGTGGCTGCGCTGCAGCGCGGAGTCGGGCCCTGTCGACGTCGCTGGAGCAGGTGTCGAGGAGCTGATTGGCCACAACGGTTGCCGCGGCGTGGTCCCACTTGTGCTGGTGATGCTGTTTAGTGTCCTCAGGCGGCTCGACACCAGTGACCCGCCGCCAGTCCTCGAGCAGACCCGTCTCCAGGCGCCCCAGACTCTCTACACTGGGCGCGCTGATGGCAATGATGAGAGAGCGGGAAGACCTTAGGGAGGCCAGGTAGGCTGGTAGGGCCAGATCAGACACTGTTCGGACACCGAGACCACCCAGACGTGCCGGCAGAGTCGCTTGTCGCCAGGAATTGCCATGCAGGTCAACGTTGGTGATCATGACGGCACCGCGACGGACGACCTCGTCGATTCTAGCTAGCAGAGAGGGGTGTTGGTACGCGGGGGCGCTGCGCAGTAGGTACAGAAGCCTTGGTGCTGAGACGTAGTTCTGAAGTAAGAAAAATGCCTGGTACGCCTCTTCAAGCTTTTGCACTCTCTCCACGAGTCGGCTCACCATCTGCTCCCCACTCAGTAGCTGCTCCCGTACTTGGTCTGCGCATATTGGAGATCCCAGCAGCTGCATACTGTGGACGTCAGTTTCACGGACGTCCGGCAACACAGTCCGCAGAGTGTCCATGGCGATGTTGCGCCAATGGGACGCGTCTGCTCCCAACAGGATGACTTCGCATTTGGTGCTGTTTATCTTCAGTCCTAGCTTCTCACGGTGCTTTTAACACGGTGCGGCGCGATTCCATGCTAGAAGCGGTGCGTACTCGTCTTCCTACCATTTACCCTCTCGTGTGGCAGTCCTACAGCAGCGCCTCACTACTCTACATTGACATCAAGAAGATCTGGTCTCGCACTGGCATACAGCAGGGAGACCCGCTCAGCTCATTCCTATTCGCGCTGGCTGTGGACGACGTCGCTAAAACGGCGGACACCGACATTAACGTCTGGTACCTGGACGACGCTACCCTCGGAGGACCGCTGGAACTCGTCGCCAGAAAGATCCAGCGCATCAAAACCAGTCTTGAGAAGCATTGGCCATGTCGAGCTTGACAATGACATCCTGCTGGTTGGACTCAGCGGTGGCCGTGACGAAACTCCTGACTGCGTGTACAGCTGCTTCACATCCGGAACGCGTGGCCACTCCGACTTGAGCTGGCCGAAGTTCCGCGCCGATGAGTGAAGACACGCTGGAGACGGCAATCTTGGCGGCGATGCGCCGATGCACGCTGCCGATTGCAATCGGCCGTAGGCCGCCGTCCTTCTTTCTAAGCGCGATGAGGGATGCGCCGTAGAAAGCTTCGGCAGCGAAGTCAGGAATGTTGCCGCTGAGTGCAAGATTCGTCCCCTGGTGAGCGCTGTGAGGAGTCGTGCTCCAGCTTCTGACGCCGAACGCGACACGAGGAAGCGAAGGTGGGCAGGCCGGATGCCGTCTAGGCCGGCACTTGAGCTGGGCGGGAATGAGTTGATAGCTCGCAGAACGTCGGCTTCGGTTGCAATCAGTGGAGCAACATCGTCAGTGGGTGGCCGGAAGTCGCGCAGGTCGGCAGGTGGTTCAGGGTGTTTATCACTGATGCAGGCAACAACTTCGTCCGATGGATGCGCGAACGAGTCGTCGGATGTTAGCACCCGTAGAGCGCCGCGCACGTCTCCGTCGGCTAGCTTTGATGATGCTCTGCGAGACATGATCTGTACAGTCGTGCGGCGGGCAGCCGCGGGCGGGGCGCGCTGAGCGGGCAGAACGTCAGGGACTTCATTACATTCTTCATAGCAGGCGATATTGCGGCGAATTTCAGCTGCGTGGGATAATTTGTGTGGCTGCTTGCCGGAGAAATCGACGCGAAGAGTAGCGTAAGCGAAGCCTAAAAAATATTTCCAGGCTGCTTGCGTACCCTCCGAGACCGCCGCCGTGATGCGCTGAGCGAGAGCACCGGCCACTGCAATGCGAGCCGCTTTAGGGATTCTGGGGAGCAAGCGGCCGTTGCGCCTGAGGCCTGCGATGTAGTCTGTCAGCCCGATTGCGTCCGAGTTGTTGTCGGCCTTCCCGGAGTTGGGACAGCGCTCGCCGAAGCGGCAGTTGTTGCAGCGGCTGCCGTGTCTCACACAGCTATATGCGATGCAGGGCTTTGTTACGCATCTGCAGCATCTGGTGGAGGGTTGAGACTGGGAGTGTAGTTCGAAGACGTCTGACTGAGATACGGTGGGACTCGAGTTAAAGTCGGTGTTGGTCCTCTGCGCGGCTTGAGCGAGCGGTGTGACCCCGCGGTCGGCTGGCTCGGATCGTGGCCCATCTCTGGATGAGCGCGCTGGTCGGTCGAGGCCCGGGTTCATAGCACTTCATCGCTTGTTCGTTACGTTTATTAATAGTAAGATTAAGATTATTTATATTACTGTTGAGCTGATTATTTTTTACGCCGCCCCTGTGGTAGGGTACATACCCAGGACGACTTGGGATGAGAGGACGGAGCAGATGTCCGAGAAGTTAGCCAACAGCCAACAAAACGGAAATTTGCAACGGCCGTATTTTTCGCCTAACAAGCATAATAAGCATGTAGGTCAAGTCGCATACGAGGATCACGAATCTGATGTTATTTTTAATGTCAAGGTCATAGGTCAAGGTCAAATGAGTAAAGAAGGTTGCGCACTCTTATGTACCTTTTTACGGATAAACGGTACATCGCACGGCCTCGCAATGGCCACCATTCGAAAGAGCGCCTCAAAATTAAGGTGGGATTTTCTTCGGAATTTATATTAAGGTCACCCAAGGTCACCCATCAAGGTCAAACTATCAAAATCAACCAAAATCGACCTTATGTGCCTTTTTACGGACAAACGGTGCTTTGCACGGATTTTGAAATGGCACCATTCGAAAGAGCGCCGCAAAATGAAGGTGTGGTTTTCCTCGGAATTTCTATTAAATTCACCCGAGGTCAACCATCAAGGTCAAACTATCAAAAACAACTAAAATCGACCTTATGTACCTTTTTACGGACAAACGGTACACCGCACGGCCTCGCAATGACCACCATTCGAAAGAGCGGCTCAAAATGAAGGTGGGGCTTTCCTCGGAATTTCTATTAAGGTCACCGAAGGTCACCCATCAAGGTCAAACTATCAAAATCAACCAAAATGGACCTTATGCACCTTTTTACTGACAAACGGTACACCGCAGTCGCACGGCCTCAAAATGGCCACTATTCGAAAGAGAGGCTCAAAATGAAGATGGGGTTTTCCTCGGAATTTCGATTTAGGTCAACCAAGGTCACCCATCAAGGACAAACTATCAAAATCAATCAAAATCGGCCTCATGTACTTTTTACGGACAAACGGTGCTTTACACGTTTTTTAATGTCACCATTCGAAAGAGCGCCTCAAAATGAAGGTGGAGTTTTCCTCGGAATTCCGATTAAGGTCACCAAAGGTCACCCATCAAGGTCAAACTCAAAATCAATAAAAATAGACCTTATGTACCTTTTTACGGACAAACCGTGCTGTGCACGTTTTTTTTAATAGCACCATTCGAAAGAGCGCCTCAAAATGAAGGTAGAGTTTTCCTCAGAATTTCGATTAAGGTCACCTAAAATCACCCATCAAGGTCAATTATCAAAATCAATCAAAATCGACCTTATATACCTTTGTACGGACAAACGGTGCTTTGCACGGTTTTTTAAATGCCACCATTCAACATCAAAATGAAGGTGGGGTTTTCCGCTGAATTTCGATTTAGGTCACCAAAGGTAACCCATCAAGGTCAAACTATCAAAATCAATCAAAATCGGCCTTATGTACCTTTTTACGGACAAACGGTGCTTTGCAGTTTTTTTAAAAAAAAATTGCACCATTCGAAAGAGCGCCTCAAAATGAAGGTTGGGTTTTCTTCGGAATTTCGATTGAGGTCACCCAAGGTCACCCATCAAGGCCAAACTATCAAAATCAATCAACATCGACCTTATGTACCTTTTTACGGACAAACGATGCTTTGCACGTTTTTTTAAAATGGCACCATTCGAAAGAGCGGCTCTTGGGTGACCTTGGGTGACCTAAATCAAAATTCCAAGGAAAACCCCACCTTCATTTTGAGGCACTCTTTCGAATGGTGCCATTTCAAAAACCGTGCAAAGCACCGTTTGTCCGTAAAAAGGTACATAAGGACGATTTTGATTGATTTTGATAGTTTGACCTTGATGGGTGACCTTGGGTGACCTAAATCGAAATTCAGAGGAAAACCCAACCTTCATTTTGCGGCGTTCTTTCGAATGGTGCCATTTAAAAAACCGCGCATAGCACCGTTTGTCAGTACAAAGGTACATAATGTCGATTTGGATTGATTTTGATAGTTTGACCTTGATGGGTGACCTTGGGTGACCTAAATTTAATTCTGAGGAAAACTCCACCTTCATTTTGAGCCGCTCTTTCGATTGGTGGCCATTGTGAGGCCGTGCGGTGTACCGTTTGTCCGTAAAAATGTACATAAGGTCGATTTTGGTTGATTTTGATAGTTTGACCTTGATGGGTGACCTTGGGTGACACTAATCGAAATTCCGAGGAAAACCCCCACCTTCATTTTGAAGCGCTCTTTCGAATGGTGCCATTAAAAAACGTGCAAAGCGCCTTTTGTCCGTAAAAAGGTACATAATGTCGATGTTGATTGATTTTGATAGTTTGACCTTGATGGGTGACCTTAATCGAAATTCCGAGGACAATCCCACCTTCATTTTGAGGCGCTCTTTCGAATGGTGACATTAAAAAAACGTGCAAAGCACCGTTTGTCCGTAAAAAGGTACATGAGGCCGATTTTGATTGATTTTGATAGTTTGACCTTGATGAGTGACCTTGGGTGACCTAAATCGAAATTCCGAGGAAATCCCAATCTTCATTTCGAGGCGCTCTTTCGAATGGTGTCATTAAAAAAACGTGCAAAGCACAGTTTTTCCGTAAAAAGGTACATAAGGTCGATTTTGATTGATTTTGATAGTTTGACATTGATGGGTGACCTTGGGTGACATTAATCGAAATTGCAAGGAAAATTCCACCTTTAATTTGAGCCGCTCCTTCGATTGGTGACCATTGCGAGGCCGTGCGATGTACCGTTTGTTCGTAAAAAGGTACATAAGGTCGATTTTGGTTGATTTTGATAGTTTGACCTTGATGGGTGACTTTGGGTGACCTTAATCGAAATTCCGAGGAAAACCACACCTTCATTTTGAGGCGCGCTTTCGAATGGTGCCATTTCAAAACCCGTGCAAAGCACCGTTTGTCCGTAAAAAGGTACATAAGGTCGATTTAACCAACAGCTTCACCAGCGGCGACTACAGCCGACGCTAGGTGACAGTCGGCGAACGTGTTCACGTACGTCGCATCCCACACCAAGGACATGCCGTTGGAGAACGGGTAGATGGTTACTCCATCTGGGCGCTTACCGTCTCCGCGGTCCATGCCACTGGGCTCGAGAAGAGCAGGGATGCTGGCTGACAGCAGAGCCCGCCTGACTACGTCGTTCAGTGCTGTATGTCTGGGGTATCTTCCAGCACTGACACGACAAGTCAGGGAGGGAGTGGTAGCCCTGGCTATCTGCCAGTGAACCGCACTTACAGCGATGGGGGCTGCACACAACGGCTCCCACTCGCAAAGCGATGGAGATGCGCAGCGTATCATTGTCCAGGAGGGTTCTGATGCTGGCTGAGGGTACAGCGCGCAGCCAGGCTTCACTCTCCGGGGCTGCCGCGCTCAGCAGTCGTGCGCGGGCTCCGCCTCTGTGCAAAGGGAGGCTAATTTACTGAATTCGTTACCGAGTACCTGCTGAGTACCAACCGTTATAAGTGTGGAACGCTTATCAACATTAAAGGAAATAGTTCACATTCAACATTAGTTTTAAACTGAGATAGCAGTTTTGTAGCCCGTGTTGGGAAACCCTTACCTGCAAGTTTTCTTGACTGAAAAGACTCTCCAGCCGAATTTATTTTATTTTTTGGCGAATGAATGCGGTGCTGGCGAAAGAATGTGGTGCTGGATCTAGCCCGGGCAGAGGCTATACCATCAGCCAATCAGCTTGCAGCTGGTGCTAGCAAGTGAACCGCCGGCCGCCGGTTGGCACATCTCTAATGCGAGTCGATCCTTACGCGACTACTTTCGAATCTGATTGGCTGAACCATTTTTTTTTCATTCGCGTGACGTCAGGACTCTGACTTTAGAGTATGCATATAGTTTGGATAAACAATAATAATTTACGGCCTTCTGTCCTGAATCGGCGCGATATAAGGCCATTTTTCGACAATATAAATATAAACTGTATTACAAAATATAATCAAATCGTCTTTGGGAAAAAATTCCAAGGTGAACTATTTCCTTTAAAGGAAATAGTTCACCTTCAACATGGGTTTTGAACTGAGATAGTAGTTGTGTAACCCGTGTTGGAAAACCCCTATCTGCAAGTTTTCTTGACTGAAAAGACTTCAGCCGAATATATTTGATTTTTTGGCGAAGGAATGCGGTGCTGACGACAGGAGTGGTAAAGTGTTCCGTCCTTATGGATAAGGTCGGAGACAAAATGCTCCTTCTCATGAAGTACTAGGGGGTCAAAAGGCCAGCAAAAATAATTACTGTCATTCCTGCGAAAATTTACTAAGCGATCATGTCCTCAGAGAAATACTGATCGTCAAAACCACTCCAGCTGTATCATTCACTTAATCATCATATCCATCACGTCGGTATGTATGTACATTCACTTTTTTTAAATTAGCAGTTGTGTTTCAGCTCTTGATTTCCAATAATAACAAATTACATTAAAACAAAAATCCGACGAAAAAAAAAATCCGGACGATAGATTCAACACGTGGGGTCACTGAACCAAAAATGCACCTGGGTTGGGTCTTCAAGCATGGCCTATAATAACATGATCCAGAAGGAATTGGGCTGATATGCGTATCCTCAGAATAGGAAGCATTTGAATATTTCCCCATTGGCTTATAATGGGGGAGGTCACGAAATTAACCCGACCTTAGGTCACCGATATAAAAAAAAATCCGAGATAAACGAATTGTAGGTACCATTACCTTGATGAAATCCTGTAAGTACGAAATCGATCGGCCAAAAACTGTGACTGTGGTACGACCGCGCACTTTTTTTTGGAGGTGGGGTCACGTAACCTGACCTGGTGACCTGACCTGAGCTGACCCGTGGTAAATAATTTTACAATATGTGGGCAATTGATGCCTTAGCCCTTAAAGGAAATAGTTCACCTTCGGAACATTTTTCAGAACACGATTTTATTATATTTTGTAATACAGTTTCTTTTTTTTCTTTTCAAAAATGGTCCTACATTGCGCTAATTCAGGACAGAAGGTCGTAAATTATTAAGTTTATGGTGTGCGTTATTGGTCTGCGCATGCTCCCTGGCAGTGCTGGCACTTTCAGACGGTACGGTACATCATATATGCGCCGCATTCCTTCGTAAAGAAGTCAAATATCTTCGGCTGGAGAGTCTTTTCAGCCAAGAAAAGTTGCAGATAAGGATTTCTCAACACGGGCTACAAAACTGCTATTTCAGTTCAAAACCCCATGTTGAAGGTGAACTATTTCCTTTAACAGCTGTGCCAAAAGAAAACGGCGGCGCTGCGCGCAGCCGTTTTTTCGCTATCCTCGAAAAACCTAAGGGGGCGTCTAAAAGCCCCCCCCCCCCGACACGGCGCGGTAAATCCGGACAGTAGATTCCCCGGGGCCGGGGCCGGGGTACTAGTGCATTTTCAATGGAGGTCCACTGTCAGGACAGTGGATTTCACTGTCTTGGGACCCCACCCGTCTAACTCGAAAACTAAAAGGGCTAAAAAGACGCGGAAAGTTTTAGGACTTCGCTCCAGAAACCCCCAGATATCACAGGAACTATGGTAGCAAGGAACAAAGGGGGAAAAACAATGGAAAGCTCTTGAAAAATGCAATCGCTAAGGTGGCCTTGAATTTGAGCTCAGGTTGATAGTGTAAGCTCCAGAGCTCATCAAATGTCAGAAAGGCTATTAAAAAAGTTATCACAAATAGCTTTTCACATAATAACGGCAAGGCAATAATTTTGACGCCATCGTACTTGTCTCGTCAAGACGCTTGGACTCATATTAGAGTTGACCAGGTCAGGTCAACTTACAAATGTGACCCCAGGTCAAGGTCAAGTGGTGATGACCCAAGTAGGTCATGTTGCATATGGGAAGACGTGCCGCAGCGAGATAAACACATTGGTGTCGGATTCACTTCTCTATCGTGATTATGTCGAGAGTTATTGATATAAAACTGTTGGTGACCTCGGATGACCTCGGCTGACCCCGTATTGGTCACTGAACAAAAATGACACCTAGGTCATCAATACTGTCCTATAATAACATGATCGAGAAGGAATTAGACTGATATATTGCGTCTCCTTAGAAAAGGAAGCATTTTAATATTTCCCCTTATACTTATAATGGGGAGGTCACGAAATTAAACCGACCTTAGGTCGCTGATATTAAAAATCCAAGCTAAACGAATTGTAGATATATGTGACCTTATGCAATCCTGTAAGTGTAAAACCGTTCATCCCACAACTGTGACTGTGGTACGACCACAAGTTTTTTTTTGGAGGTGGGGTCACGTGACCTGGTCTGGTGACCTGACCTGAGATGACCCGAAGATTTAAAAAAAAAAATGTGGATAACTGATGCACAAAGTGCAAACAGCTGTGCCAAAAATTGCGGCGCTGCGCGTCGCCGTTTTTCCGCTATCCGCGAAAAACCTGAGGTAGTGTCTAACCCCTCCCCCGGCACGGCGGTGGTTAAAATATAGGGATGATGTGAGCATGCAGCCAGGTGTTAGGGTATTCATGTGAAGTTAAACAAAATGGCCCCAGCTGTGCTGGCTGACGAAAGAATGCGGTACTGTCGGTAGCCCGGGCAGAGACTATACCATCAGCCAATCAGCTTGCAGCTGGTGCTAGCAAGCGAACCGCCGGCCGCCGGTTGGCACTTCTCTAATGCGAGTCTATCCTTACGGGACTACTTTGAAATATGATTGGCTGAGCCGTTTTTGTTCATCCGCGTGCCGTCAGGACTCAGAGAGTATGTATATAGGTAGTTTTGATAAGATGAATAATTTACGACCTATCCTGAATCGGCGCGATGTATGGCCATTTTTGACAATATAAAAATATGTTTTAATTGTTTCAAACGTTATTCTGAGCATAATTATTAGAAAAAGTAGAATGAAGTGTAACCTCATGCTCATATTAGTATCAAATAACAAAAGAAAGTCCAAAATATATTTTCGGCTATGAGCCTTCTTCAGTGGATAATGTTATGATGAACAAGAGAGAGCAATTAAATATACGAAACGAGGAAACTCGCGCGAGTTTCCTCGTTTTTTTTTAGCCCCCCTGGTATCTTCAGAACCAATGATCGCAGCGGGACGCGCAAGGCGGCATTCGAAAGCGCTCAATGAGAGAAGCCTAACGCAAACTTTAAACAATCAAATTAAGGTCACATGTCAGGTCACGGTCAAGTCAAACGTCAAAATCGAGGTATTTGAGTTTATGGACAATACTTGCCATCCATGGCCTTCGATTGCGCCTATAATCACCCAAAGTGCTGTCAAAGGTATGATACAATCACACATGAGCTAAAGTGAGATTGTTGGACAAGATCAAGGTCAAGGTCAGGTCACAAAAGGTCACTACACACAAAATATCGCAAAAGTCATGCAGCACATGTTTTATGGATGCTTTTACGCGTAGAATTCGATAGTGGTAGTCATTTTATCACCTGACTTCATTTGCGTGAAGTTAGTGTCAAGTTCAGGTCAAGTTCAGGTCATTGAAGGTCAAAATTTGAAATTGATAAATCGAAATAAAAAAGCATGTTTCTATATCAGTTTTATCTTTAAAAAAAACAGTGCTGGCATTTATTTGTCTGTATCCGGTCAATAAAATCCAAAAAACGCAATTAAAAAATATGACGTCATGGTTTACCCATACTTTATATGCCATGACAGTAAAAAAAATGATATCATTTTGAAATTTGGTATGGTAGTTGCCCATACATCGTTATCTGACATATATTCCGTTTTTTCAATATCTTTGAAGATTTGATTTTGTGAGCATTTTTAAAAAAAAAAATTTGGTGTGAAAGTTTTGCGGTAAGAAAACAAAATGTTTGAAATTTCGAGATAGCCGGTTTGTAGCCCTTGCATTTTTCTATCTTTTGGCGTTTTTCGATTGCATTTTGCTTCAAATGCGGCATTTGTACGCCCTGGCAAAGTTTAGCCGATTTTGGTGTCAAAATCGTGTTTAGTGACGTCACTAAACTCACTATATCTAAAGAAAATTCTGACAATTTTTTTAAATTTGTCTCAAAACGTGTAAAAATGATGCCCGGATAGGTACTGAAAGTTTGGCGTTGATATCTGCATTAGTTATGGAGATATGCCTAATATTCCTAAGGGGGGGGGGGCTAAAAAAGCCCCCCCCCCCCCCAGTGACTCGCGGGTTAACTTGAAATAGCTTTCGGTAGGAAAGTTTTAATACAAAATGTGATGAATTTAGAATATATTTTGGTCTCGTCTGCGATTTAAAGTAATAACTCCATTTGTGTGGGGAAAGGTAATTATTTCCCTTTAAGCCCTTATCAATGTGAAGTTCCCCGTGATGTTTGAGCGGATATATCAGACTAGAGCGCTTGCAACTGAAATCCGTACAGCACAGAACAAAACTATTTTTGTGTGTGCATTTTATTGGTTGCATTTCTTGGTACTGTAATTTTGGTAACACTTTGCCCGTGTAGTCACCTGGTCTAAATTATACGATCCCTGTTATAGTTTTCGAAATTCCTACATTTATTTCCAATGAGATTCTAATTCAACATTTTTTTTTACCTATGGACTTTTTCCAAGCCTACACAAAGCAAATACGTTTTTTTACATTAGACTTAGAGTGACATTGCCAGTTGTCGCAAAGCATACCTTCTGAATTCTGTATTGTGTATTTTTCGACTGCCGATCAGCCTCCACGTGCTATCAGTGCCAATTTCGGAACTATTTGATTTCATATCATATCATATCATATATTTCGGAACACATCCATAAAATGGGTTTTCAGTTTTTCACGTCAAATAACATAGATGTAAAAACATATCGCCCACGCATTAAATGATGCACATCAACCCTCAAGATACGCACAATGCAAGTTTAAAGAACATCATTGAGACACTTTTTAAAAATAGCCAAAGTGGGTGAAGCCCTCACATTCAGCGGCAAATCATTCCACGCTCTGATGGCTCGGATGAAAAACGAGCGCCTGGCGAACTCAGTGCGTGCGCGCGGCACCTCCAGCTGCCCGTCACTGGTAGCCCTGGTTGTGCGCGTGGATACATCGGAGCGACTGATGATCCGTGAACAGAGCAGTTCGGGGGCGTTCTCGACATGAGTGAGTTTATACATGGCGTACAAGTCTCGTTCGATAACCATATCATTAATCGCACGCCAGCCAAGCTCATGCAGTGTGCCAGATACTCGCTCGCGGTACCCCAGGCCAGTGACAACGCGAGCGCCAAAGCTAATGCACTTCTGCAGCCTACGTTTTTGGGTTTGAGTACAGCTTCCCCATACACACATGCAGTACTGCAAATGAGGAAACACAAGCGCCTCCACCAGCAGTCGCTTCGTTTCACGCGGCATGCGACGCTACATTCTGGCGAGCCCGATCAAAACACAGTAACAGCGTCGGGTGATGGCGGCTATGTGTTGTTCCCACGTCAGGCATGAGTCGAGGTTGACAACCAGAATCTTCACCGACTGCACTGGAATGATTTCAGAATTTCCGAATTGTATCGTAAAGTTAAAGTCCATGTTTTAGCGCGGGAATTTTAGAACAAGTAGGTCAGTTTTCGTGGGGTTTACCTTCAATCTGTTTCGTTGTTTTTACCTTCAATTTCACATGCATGTATGTAGTGTCCTGTAGTGCATTGGAAAAGTTGGGTGGAAAACGACACCTTATGGATACTGTTTTCCACTCCTTTTCCCGAGTTTGACTGTTAATTTTGAACTCCTTATTTTAAAGTGTATTGGGTAATTGGAACTATAATGCTGATTTATAGACGTAATCGTAGTTTGCAAAACCTTGGACAGGTAAGAATTGGCATAGGTAATACTAATTCTGGTGAGCGGGTAATTGGGTTTTGTTAAAACTGAGTACATAAGTTTTGTGTTGCATTTTCCACTCTTTACGCTTATTTTTAGCCAGAATTTTACACTCCGCACCCTAGGTCCAAAGCAATCCTAGGACCCTGTGCATGTATATTGTCGTCACATGGTCAATCAGTGAGGCATTTCAGTAAATATTTTACATTCACACATATGTGCAAATGAAGCAGTGGACCACACCGAACAGCAGTCAAACATACCAACGCGAGCTGATAAAAAGCGACATCGAGGCACTGAGCTGTCAGGACCAGACCGAACGTCACTGCCGTCAGACAAACACAGACATCGAGGCACTGAGCTGTCAGGACCAGACCGAATGTCACTGCAGTCAGACAAACACAGACATCGAGGCACTGAGCTGTCAGGACCAGACCGAACGTCACTGCAGTCAGACAAACACAGACATCGAGGCACTGAGCTGTCAGGACCAGACCGAACGTCACTGCCGTCAGACAAACACAGACATCGAGGAACTGAGCTGTCCGGAACAGACAGAACGTCACTTCCGTCAGACAAACACAGACATCGAGGCACCGAGCTGTCAGGAACAGACCGAACGCACATATTTTCGAACGGTTCTTACGTAACACAAAGCAGTAAGCACACCACCAACAAATCATTCTCGTTTTTTTGCAACCATTGAATAACGAATGTCTGCAAGGTTAAACAAACTTCATATATAAACATCAACTAATTCTCATTCATTTTGCATTACCACATACCGTATCATTACACTTGTCACCAGCTGCTCGTCACTTCATGATGCCATTGGACGGTTCATAATTACCACTCAAACAAACTGTTCAAAGAGCCATGACCGGTCATAGTTTATGTCCAGTAATTTATCGTTTATCTCCCCTTCAACCTCTCGTATCGGGCAAACTTGTTTTATTTCCTACCAACCGGAAGTCGCCGAGCAGTACTTCTGGACCGGTGTCCACCAATCCGGACGCCAGCTGACGCCGATGGCTATTGATGTCACGCGAACTCGAACGTCAGGTACAGCCGATCCTCTCTGCCGCCTATACACGGCCACTGCATCGCTACCGTCTCTGGTGAGTCGCCAGCCGATCCTTTCTGCCGCCTATACACGGCCACTGCATCGCTACCGTCTCTGGTGAGTCGCCAGCCGATCCTTTCTGCCGCCTATACACGGCCACTGCATCGCTACCGTCTCTGGTGAGTCGCCAGCCGATCCTTTCTGCCGCCTATACACGGCCACTGCATCGCTACCGTCTCTGGTGAGTCGCCAGCCGATCCTTTCTGCCGCCTATACACGGCCACTGCATCGCTACCGTCTCTGGTGAGTCGCCAGCCGATCCTCTCTGCCGCCTATACACGGCCACTGCATCGCTACCGTCTCTGGTGAGTCGCCAGCCGATCCTCTCTGCCGCCTATACACGGCCACTGCATCGCTACCGTCTCTGGTGAGTCGCCAGCCGATCCTTTCTGCCGCCTATACACGGCCACTGCATCGCTACCGTCTCTGGTGAGTCGCCAGCCGATCCTCTCTGCCGCCTATACACGGCCACTGCATCGCTACCGTCTCTGGTGAGTCGCCAGCCGATCCTTTCTGCCGCCTATACACGGCCACTGCATCGCTACCGTCTCTGGTGAGTCGCCAGCCGATCCTCTCTGAGCACCTATACACGGCCACTGCATCGCTACCGTCTCTGGTGAGTCGCCAGCCGATCCTCTCTGCCGCCTATACACGGCCACTGCATCGCTACCGTCTCTGGTGAGTCGCCAGCCGATCCTCTCTGAGCACCTGAGCTCTGAGCTATACCTCTCTGAGCTATACACGAGCACGGCATCGCTACCGTCTCTGGAGTCAGGTGGGCCGCACCACCCTCCAGTGCAGTCTGCTTCTGCAGGCTGGAGCACGAGTGACCTGTCGGTAGATTTTCCGTCCGACGCCAACGTCTTTCTGCGATGGTTCTGTCCAAGACAGTGACATCACAGAGCAGCATGGTGAACATTATATTTGCCCTATCCCTTAGTCGCCGCCTGCCACACCGCTGCCGGCGTTATCCGACACCCATTCACTGACACGACACGACACGACACGGGTGACCGGTTTGTGCTCAGCAGCTGGCTCACCACCGGTTCTGTCGTGTGTCATCTGTGGGCCTGTTCAGCATCGCACCTGATGGGCAGACAGAGACGGGTCGGTGTAACACGACATATAAATGAATGGGACTACATCGACAACAGGTTAGAAGCATGTGTTCAAAGTCAGCTTGAAGCAAGTCCTAGAGCAGTCAGCTTGCATTTCCATCCGTGATTTTACAGGCGTATTCCACAGCGTAATTATTTATACCGAAATCAATTAATTCACTTTAAATTATGGTATGGTATGCTGTTTATGAAAAAGCTCGATGTTTTTTTTTTTGGTGAAAAACTAATTCAGCGATAAAATATGCAATTCAACTGAAGTTCATCTTGCTTTGCTCAACATACTGATCAGAGCTGCCTCTTCAGAATATGTAGATACTGACCATCACTGTCGTACTGGCGGGGTTTGCGGCCGTCTGACCTCTGCGGCGCCAGGGCGCGGCAGCAGTGGTAGAACAGCAGGTAGAGCGCGCCACATGTGGCAGAGAACACCGAGCCGGCACACAGCAGCAGGAACCCGGTGCTCAGCGGGAGCACGTATCGTACCACCCCGGCGCCCACACCGCGACCTGCGGTTACACGGAGACGGGTCAGATACGCCTACAAACACGATATAGCCTAGCCAGCCCGCGCCAATCATAGGCTCTTGAGACGGTGTCTCGAAGTGATCCAGACACCGACACAAAAGTTCGGTTGAAGCGATGCAGCAAGAGTTTGCAATCCTCACTTAATCACGTATAATATAGTCGGTCCGTAATGGATGTATACTGCGATGCAGTTTAAAGCACAAGTTATCGATGTATACCTATACGAGTAGTGTGACACAGTACACTAATCAAAGATGCATTGCAGCGCAGCCTACTGTTGTGCCATCAGTGTTTTGCTTACCGACGCCGAAGTGCGCCGCTGTGATGATGGCCTGCAGTGTGGCCTCAACCACAGGTCGGCCGTGACGCGAGCTGAGCTGTACCGCCGAGAGCCAGGCCAGGTGGACGGTAAACATCTCCAACGACTCGGCCACCAGCACCAGCCACGGAGAGACGATGTACGCGTAACCTGCCGGCACACAGACTCATGTACGGTAAACATCTCCAACGACTCGGCCACCAGCACCAGCCACGGACTGACGATGTATTGTATTGTATTGTATTGCATTGCGGCACTCAGTAGACTCCCCAAAGGGCTCTTATGCTCCCGCGTCAATGTACAAACAAACAATCATACAGACAATCAAGACCCATCACAGTGAGCCCATCACCCATCACCCATCACCCATCACCCATCACCCATCATCCATCATCCATCATCCATCATCCATCATCCATCATCCATCATCCATCATCCATCATCCATCATCCATCATCCATCATCCATCATCCATCATCCATCATCCATCATCCATCATCCATCATCCATCATCCATCATCCATCGCCCATCGCCCATCGCCCATCGCCCATCGCCCATCACCCTTCACCCTTCACCCATCTCACCCATCACCCTTCACCCTATGAGGTCACCTCCTGCTATTTTGCTACAGCGGACAGGATTACTTTTGTCTCGCTTGAACACGGCCTTACTACTCCTCCTAACTTCAGACGGCAAGCGGTTCCAAGTTGCGACAGCGTGGAGTGGGAACGACATCTTAGTGGCCTGTAGGCGACATTTTGGCGCGTGCAGCACGGACTCGTCAGCTGTCGCACGAGTCCGTCGTCGCGATACCTGGGCGCGCGTCTCGATCAGCGACCGTAGCCGCTGTGACCCACCTCTGTTCCACAGCATGGGGTGAACCCGCTGAACATCCCACATGTCGATCATGCTGTCGAACGACATCCAGCGAAGATCCTCCCGCGCCTCCGTGATCTGGTCGTACTTTCTGAGCCCAGTGATTGTGCGGATCGCGAAATTTAGTGCCCTGTCGATTCTCTTCCTCTGCGCTTGTGTCCTGGGCGCCAAGACAGGCAGACAGTTCCGGATGACCGGGAACATCAGAGTTTCGATGGACAGGCAGACAGTTCCGGATGACCGGGAACATCAGAGTTTCGATGGACAGGCAGACAGTTCCGGATGACCGGGAACATCAGAGTTTCGATGGACAGGCAGACAGTTCCGGATGACCGGGAACATCAGAGTTTCGATGGACAGGCAGACAGTTCCGGATGACCGGGAACATCAGAGTTTCGATGGACAGGCAGACAGTTCCGGATGACCGGGAACATCAGAGTTTCGATGGACAGGCAGACAGTTCCGGATGACCGGGAACATCAGAGTTTCGATGACCAGCTTCGTTGTGTCTCGCGGGAAATTTAGTTTGCGGATGGTAGCCACTATCCTGTTGCATTCTTGTTTTGCCACGAAGCTGACTTGTTTTGCCACGAAGCTTACTTGTTTTCCAGTTTAGATGCTGGTTGAGGAGAACTCCAATAATGTTGACGCTTTCCGAGTGATTCAGTGTTGCTCCGTCAAATTGCACTGTCAGGGAGGCCGCCTGGGCTGTGTTTGTAGGGGTACCGGCTATAAGAAAGTCCGTCTTTGCAGCGTTGACTTTAAGTCCGCTGCTGAGGAACCAAGCCGAGAGGTGGGTTAGGTCTGTCTCTACGTGTAGCTTTAGCTCGGCCACACAGTCCGGTTTCGCGCTGTGGAGAATTTGGGTGTCATCCGCGTAGCTGATGAGCTCGCCGGTTGAGATGCGAGATGCCAGATCGTTAGTGAAGAGGTTGAACAGTATTGGACCCAGCGTATCGCCCTGTACGCTGTACCTCTCTCTTGAAAGTATCTGTCTACGCGCCCTAATCCACCAACAACAACAACATTGAAAGTATATGTGCATGGGTTGCGGCGATCCAGGCGAACTACCCAAACCGGTTTGAAAATCCCAGTGTATTCGCGGCCGAACAGCTCACCGACCGGTCAAAGGTCGTGTCACCCTCCCCTCTCTTCCCGACACATCCCGGCGCCCTGCTCTGTCGTGTTTCGGGCCACAGCGCGAGATTGTGAATTAGAGCCGCAACTTTTGAGCTCATAGCCTACAAGGTAATATTTATAATCCTTCAGCTGTTTACAGATAGTAAAATGAGAGATGCAGTTGTTCTTTTTTAACTTGTAATGACAATTTGACCAATCACTAAATGGAATAAAACTATGACCAGGCGCGGATTCGGACCCTCTCCTGAAGACCGACAAATTTAAGCTTACAAAATTACAAAATTACGCTAACAAAATGCATGTTATCACTTCATTCATCAATAAGACCTCTCCATTTGATCTACTAACAAAATATGCTGCGTTCACACATTTTTACCGGCCATAAACACCGCGCTCATTAAAGGAAATAGTTCACCTTCGGAACATTTTTCAGAACACGATTTTATTATATTTTGTAATACAGTTTCTTTTTTTCTTTTCAAAAATGGTCCTACATCGCGCCAATTCAGGACAGAAGGTCGTAAATTATTAATTTTATGGTGTGCGTTATTGGTCTGCGCATGCTCTCTGGCAGTGCTGGCACTTTCAGACGGTACGGTACATCATATATGCGCCGCATTCCTTCGTCACAAAGTCAAATATCTTCGGCTGGAGAGTCTTTTCAGCCAAGAAAAGTTGCAGATAAGGATTTCTCAACACGGGCTACAAAACTGCTATTTCAGTTCAAAACCCCATGTTGAAGGTGAACTATTTCCTTTTTTAAGGACACTGCCTATATCAGATGATATCGCAAAAACAGGCTTGTTCTTGAGTCAAGGACTACTTATGATTTTTAATCGTCCTCAAAGGCTTACCCAAGCAGCGCAAATACAAAAAAAAACAATAATTTATTTCATTTTTCATAAGAATCTAAAAACTGTTTACGATTTCTACGCACCACTACATATATGGATTATGGAAGCGTTTGCTCCAGTTAAAGGGATTATACGGGTTTCCGTCCTGAAATTAAATGCACTCTTTTGCAGTTGTATGAGCTTTAAACACGTTTAAGACATATAACAGGGACCCCAATGCTCATTTAGTCCATTATTTCAGAAATTATCAGCGTTAAAACTTGGGCGTTTTTCGAGACTAGTATCAGATAACGAGTACTTGATCGGCACTACTGTCCACCACTTTTATCTTAAGATCAATTTTAGAGTTTCGAATTATCTGCAAGTCCTACACTGGATCACAACATTATTATGCAATTCAAAACTGACCGGACTTTGTATTACTACACACTGTTCGTTGAGGGTTTGTGTTTTTGTGGTTTTCTTTTCTCTGGCCTTTAGCGTTGAGAATTTGGTGGTGGCATATTATTTTTTTGGCATGAAAATTCATGAAAAATATAGAATTTTATGGGAAAACTAGGTAACTGCTGCTGTCGTTGGAACAAAACAAGTTTATTTTCTTTCAAATATTGCTTATTTTACCGGAAATATGCCATACGTGAGGTGTTTTTATTAGCATAAAAGAGATGACTGGCTCTACCTCAGCCGGTCCTGCAGAAAATACGCGGTGGCATCACCGCGCACTTTGGAATGTCCTTACGTGCAGAAGAGGTCATTTCCAGAAAAATGTGGCTACCGTGGGACTTCTACCACCTTTAAAAGTACGTTTTACTATGTAACTCAATTATTCTGGGAAAAACCCGTATAATCCCTTTAAAGGAAATAGTTCACCTTCAACATGGGATTTTGAACTGAAATAGCAGTTTTGTAGCCCGTGTTGAGAAATCCTTATATGCAATTTGTCTTGTCTGAAAAGACTCTCCAGCCGAAGATATTTGACTTTTTGGCGAAAGAATGTGGCGCATATATGATATACCGTACCGTCTGAGAGTGCCAGCACTGGTCTGAGCATGCGCAGACCAATAACGCACACCATAACATTAATAATTTACGACCTTCTGTCCTGAATTGGCGCGATGTAGGACCATTTTTGAAAAGAAAAAAAGAAACTGTATTGAAAAATATAATAAAATCGTGTTTTGAAAAATTTCCCGAAGGTGAACTATTTCCTTTAACTGCATCTGACCAACCGTCAGCTGACGCTATTGCAACAATTGGATGAGGCGGCAAATCACTTATACATTGTGGTTCCTGTTAACTACATGAAACGAATATGGCGCATCTGGCGCACTTGAGTTGTTGCCACAAAAAAACTCGGTCGGAATAAAAATCCCTTCGGAATTCATTTTATCCCTTCGAAATTAATCTTATCCCTTCGGAATTAATCTCTACTTTTATCCAATTATTGGGCTTAAATAATAAGACATGAAATGTTTTCTGACATTACTAATTTAGACAGAATGCTTAAGCAAAAGATATCACTATTTACAATTGTTGCACAACGCTGCAATTCATTGATTTTGGTGCGTAGTGGTGAGCGGACTCGTCAGGTCATTTGGCTGGAAGAAAACCGAACTTTGAACGATGATATTGGGCGACTGGGAGCGAATTTCGAAAAACAGACTTATAGTGTTAATCAGATGCGATTGCTCTTTAACATATCACATTTTACTTTAAACAGACAGTGTCCCTTTAACACGCCCCCTCCTGAGAATATTTCTGGATCCGCGCCTGTTGGCTATTATATATGTAATATTTATATTTTGGTATTCATTATTCTGGTGTCGCCGTTGGCATAATGCTCGTGAAGCAGCGTATACTTTAAAATTACTGTTCTATGGGGATTGAAGATTCGTTAAGTGTCAGGTCGGCTTTAAGGGCCCCCTTGTGTGCGGGCCCCTATTTTTTTTTTATAGAAAACTTCGCGGATTTCGGTCACTTGTTCTTGAGTCTCAGCTCCCTACATCATGGGATCTGAGACATGATAATTGTCTTGTCAATGTCGTGTAAGGTGACTGCGTGTGCTAGTGATGTGCGAATTTTAGGTGCGTGTGCTACTGATGTGCGGTACAACTGTCGAGAGTTGAAGAAATGAGTCAATGACAAAACGCAGTAGTGGTGACTGGTGAACCGATACGGTATTTTCATAGCAGGTATGTGCAATCAGTTGGTGCGATACATGTCTGATTTTTACAACATACAGCATCGCAACAAATGTGGAGACGGTCTCGCGCATGACTTGGGAAGGCATAACCAACGGATCCAGGGCCTGTGTGAACCAGTTGCTGCATACCTGTCTGGAAGCTGCGCACAGGCTTTCTGGAGTTTGGTCAACATTAGAGAAGCACGGGGAACAAACAGATCGCGTCAAAAAGTTCAAACGTCGTAATCACTAGGTGTTTGTTTTGGGAGATCTGTTGCCCATTGTCTTTGGTGGGCTTGGATACTCAAAATCATCGGTCCCTAGGTACATCCCTAGTATTGACGATGAAACGTAACATGTGCCAAATAGCGAAGCGTTTTATTTAATCAGTGAAATTGAGCGTTACAATATTATTTGGCTACGCCCATAGATGTTTAAGATGCCTATGCGCAAATTGTAGTGTAGATAGAAACCGTGTTTACACGGGACTTTATATTCTCTAGGCATGAATGAATTATCTCTTCGGAAATTGAGTAAATTTTATCAATTGGGCCAAATTATGGCGCTTTTTTCTTTCTAACCTCCCAAATTCATGTCCTCTACAGGTTTAAAAGTCCCAGCCTTTGGACCAGTGTTCGTTTCGTAATGGGCCCACCAACCACCAACCCGGCCCGGCCCGGGCCCATGAACACCAAGCCCAGGCCCGGACCAGGCCCGGTCAAATTCATAATATTGAGGACCAGGCCCGGTCCGGTCCTTTCAGATTAAGCTTATCATTATTTTCACAAAATGTGCAATCATTATCCTAGCATATTTACTTGCATGCTATAAATGTGAAACAATGAACCAACTATGCTAACCAAAGAAACAAAAGCCACAGCCACAGCAACAGTGTGTTGCTGTGGAAGTGAACTGCTGGTTAAAATATTGTTTATCTCTGACCTGAGCTTGCGCGCATTACTTCAACATGCTCAGCCCAGGCCCGTCCAGAGCCCGGGTGATTGTGACCGGGCCCTCATCCTGACCGGGCCCCGTATCACGCCTTTGCTAGCACCGTGCCCCTGCCTCGATCTCGATCGAGGCAGGGCCCGTATCAAGAATCTGCATGGACCGGACCCTGTTGTGACCGCGCTCTCGTCCTGACCGGGCCCCATATCACGTCTTTGCTAGCATCGGGCCCCTACCTCGATCGGGCCTGACCAAGACCGGCCCCTACCAGAAACGGGCCCGCATCGAGAATATGCAAGGACCGGGCCCTCGTCCTGACCGGACCCCATATCACGCCTTTGCCAGCACCGGCCCCCTGCCTCGATCAGGCCTGACCAAGACCGGGCCCATGCCAGGTATGGGCCAAAATACGGGTCCTTTTGATGCGAGTCCCCTCATAAGTTTCGGGGGGGGGGGGGGGGGCAGCTGACCCCTTTGACCCCCTTGCGTGCGCCACTGATCTGATCTAAAAATGATGTTATAAATTGGATAAGACATGTTCGTGTATATCGTGAATATACAGATGTTTGGAACAATTACACCACTGTTTGGAATATATAGTAACTTTAATTATCGGTTTGACAGCTTAGTTATTAGAATATTACTATACCTATTGTGCAAAAAATTGTTTGCAAACATGATTAATAACCTGGCTGTTATACTGCTGCCGGCTGGCACGTCGTTAAAGGAAAAAGTTCACCTTGGAACATTGTTTCCAAACATGATTACTAACCTCGCTGTTATACTGCTGCCGGCTGGCACGTCGTTAAAGGAAAAAGGAAGGAAAAAGGAAGGCTGCCGGCTGGCACGTCGTTAAAGGAAAAAGGAAGGAAAAAGGAAGGCTGCCGGCTGGCACGTCGTTAAAGGAAAAAGGAAGGAAAAAGGAAGGCTGCCGGCTGGCACGTCGTTAAAGGAAAAAGGAAGGAAAAAGGAAGGCTGCCGGCTGGCACGTCGTTAAAGGAAAAAGGAAGGAAAAAGGAAGGCTGCCGGCTGGCACGTCGTTAAAGGAAAAAGTTCACCTTGGAACATTGTTTCCAAACACGATGAATAACCTCGCTGTTATACTGCTGCCGGCTGGCACGTCGTTAAAGGAAAAAGTTCACCTTGGAACATTGGTTCCAAATACGATGTGATTATATTTTGAAATATAATGTATTTTTAATATTGTAAAAATTGGCCATACATCGCGCCGATTCAGGACAGAAGGTCGTAAACTATTTTTTTTTCTTCAAAACTATATACATACTCTCTGAGTCAGAGTCCTGACGTCACACGAATGATAAAAAAAATGGTTCAGCCAATCAGATTCGAAAGTAGTCGCGTAAGGATAGACTCGCATTAGAGAAGTGCCGACCGGCGCACTGTGGTCGGATTGACCGTCCTAGCACGACACGGCACAGTGGGCGTAAAAGGGGATTTAGCCTCGCGAAACCTATTAACCCCTATAACTTTTTTTACCTTACAACATGCATCAACCAGTGAAACATCATTAGAAAGCCAATTAATCAAGGAATACATTACGTTAAATAGCGGACATGTTGCAGGGCTTTTGTAACGTGGGGATTGCTTGCAAGTTGCAATACAGAACATTAGGGTTACAATTTGGATCTCCTCGGATCTCCGGAATAACTGGACCGATTTTCCCAATTCAAACGGCATTCGACGTCACTTGAAAATGTGTGGGGGGAAACCTAATATTGTTGACCTCAGAGTCACCGATGACGTCACAGGTCACGTCAAAGACACAATGTTTGACCGTGTCATAAAGGTCTCGGTGGATGGAATTGTCGCGCAAAATTGCGATAACGCATAAGCAGTCAATAAATCGGTACGATTCGTGTGTCTGACACTTCTAAGTACCTTTCTAAGCTGTTTATGACCGTGGGTCAGGTCAAGGTCATCCGAGGTCACGAGGTCAAACTGCAGATTACGGTCATTAGGCGTTGTAACACATGTTTATGGGTTCGTTTTTCGTCTCAAACCCGAAAAATGACCCTATAACATTGTTTATTCGATAGAAATAGAAGTAAAAAGCAAAAACGTAAATGCATTTTTATGCATGGTAATGCTGTGAGAGGTGGTGGATTTTTGTCTTTGAAAGGTCATAAGTAAAGTATTTTTGACGATATTGACTTAAAATTTGGTACACATATTCACTGGACACGTCTCGTTCACATATATTCCAGTGTTGGATAACTGATTTGTTTGGAAAATATTGCAAAAACTATATTTTTGGGTCTTTGGATTTCTCAAACTTTTGAATTTCAATAAAATCGAAAATCCGAGATTACAGTTTGATAGCCAAGTCTATTCTCAGTCTTCTGGTATATGATAATTGAATTTGTCTTTAAAAAATGTACTTTTGACAGCGTATTTTGCAAACCCTTATTTTTCAACAAAAACCGCAGAACATGACGTCACTATGACGTCATTCCCGGTTGACCTATCATAAGCTAATCTTTTTCCTTCAACAAACATGTGTACAATTAATGTGAGAGAGGGTTTTGAAAGTTTGGTGACGATACCGGTGTTGGTTTAGGAGATATCGCAAAATAACGGGGGGGGGGGGATAGCCCCCCCCAATTAACTCGCGGGTTAATATGATTTTGCAACACTAATCATTTTAATAGCGTGCAATAATGAGGTTTTTGAGGTATCCAGAAAACGTTTTCGGCAGCGTTCGAAACGTTTCGCTTGTTTGCTGACTGGCCTTTGCTGACTTGTTTAATGTTTGCTATGTTTATATTTGTTTGCCATGTTGAGAGATCGTACATTTTCCCACAAATTGTGCAAATTTGCCATCATAAATGTATTCCTGCTTTGAATTAGGGTTAGGCTTTTCCACATCAGGGAAATATGGTACCAGATGTGGTCAGAACTTGAAAGATAAGTATCTGTTGTAGAACTTGGGGCACGACTCTAATGGCTATCCCCAATAGATATCCCAACATTTTGCTCTTGGTGTATCCTCTGGGTGTATAAGACAAATACATGAAATTAGTACATATCTGCTACAAGCACAACTACTAAATGCGCAATGCATTGTATCATATTGTATATTGGTCTCCCGAGTGCCAATCGTCTCAGATAAATGCATTAGTATTATTCGAAACGTTCAAAAACGAAACCTAGGCATATGTGACAACTCTGTTCCGGTAAGCTTGGACAAAAGTCATTTTTTTGCCATGTCCTTAGATAATTGATGCTTCGGCACACGTTCATTTCACCCTATTTATTATTTACGCATGTATACTTTATGGAACTATTCCAGGTAGAGGTAGACCTTGTTCATGAACCTTACATTTATTTAATTCTTCACACATTTCACAGCACTATGACGAGTTACAGCTAGTCACTATCACTGCTGCTGTGACGCTCTGCTGTGATGCTGTGTCAGTCTGTCCACCAACCAATGAGGACGCTTCTGAGTCCGCTGTAGTTTGGTGGTGGTTTTATATCATCGTTGAAATAAAAACCTTCAAATGCGAGCTTAGATCATATACCATGCGCTGGGTTCCTACACCCGGGCGCTCAAGTAAATACGGAAACTTCTTGCAAAATGTTACATAAAAGGCTAAGGCGCAAGTTTGCGCAACTTTTTCAAGCTTAACCCGTTATATAAGATCCCAGTGCACATCCTGTTGCTAGTTTTGATTCGCTACCTGATGATACTTATTATATCGGCACTATCGAATTTAATTATATTAATTTTAGGCATCAACAGAGATAAAGCGATATATTTAATATTTATTTGGCTTATTGGTTTGCTCAATCTTCTAGATCTAACTATCATATGCACGACAACATATCATTACATCACACTATAACACACTAGGTGCGGAAAATGCAAGCATATTGCCTCATCATCACATTTTCCAGAACGTCTAAATCGCCCGTGAACGATGAGTTTTTAAAGGTGATGTGAACTCTTGTGTTTAAAGTCCCATTCCTCTACGAAAAAAAACATCGAATGATCAAATCAATGTGATCTTGGTGATCAATGGACATTTTGCAGTCGATTGATATACATTTTGTTATCACAATCGATAATTTTTTTTTGGAGTTCCGCGAGGCTAGACCGGCCGGAACGCCCACTGTGTGCACGGGTCCAAAAATAAATGATCGGGAAATGCTATGAAACCTATACCACTGTGTTCGGAACTCTTCATTGTCCTGGACTTTGTTTTTCAATGCAGGTGTTATGCCATGGCGAAAACCTAACTTAAACTTAGACTTTCGAGTCGCGTCGGCCGGACCCGCCCTCCCAGGGGTGGTAAAAATAAACTATGGTTCTCCGACCAAATCGAAAGTTGGAAAATGGTTATCCAGCAACACTAATGCAATATCGCTCGTTGAAGCAAAATTTGTATTTATACTCTTGTGAAATATTGATCATAAATGAAAAAAAAAGTTGCAGAAACTCTGATAAGCTACTCTGTAGCTGATGCAAGATTAAAGACATTGTAAAGTTATTGAGGCCCCTATAGAAGAAGAGAGTATAGACAGGTCCAAGCAATATTTGTCATTTAATCTGATTTTTGTTTTCATTTATGACAGACAGAAAAGTGTATCAGTAATACCAAAGCTATGACGTCACCAAAAACGATACATAAAGAGACATACAAGAAAAGTGCAACAAAGAGCCTATCGGGCCCATCCGAGGTTGCACCCCCCCCCCCCCCCCCACCAGTCTCACCCCTTTAAACCACCCTACTCTACCTGCATAAAAGAAGGCTAATCCCACGAGTATTTATGAACTCTTCTCTGTAAAGTATTTATCTAATCTAATTTTGAAGGAAGCGAGTGTCACTGCATCAGCGACATCCCCTGGTAGCATATTACAATATCCTACAACCCTTCTACTGAAAAATTACTGGCATAGCTTAGTCCTACTTTGTTTCATAATGAGTTTATGCTGATGACCTCTACCTCGATTTTCCATATTGAACTCAAACATTCCCTTTCAATATCCAGAATGCTGACCATTTACAAATTTGAAGACTTCAATTAGATCTCCTCTTAGCCTTCTATATCTAAGTGAAAACATACCCAATTTCTTTAATCTATCTTCATAAGGTAAACTACCAAGACAATTAACCATTTTTGTTGTCCTATTTTGAACTCTTTCTAACAACCAGCAATCGTTCTCATATGTTGGAGACCAGGCTTGTACACCAGGGTTGTGCTCGACTCAGATTTTTTAGACTGACTCGACTCTGACTCATTTACGAAGGGACTCTGACTCAACTCTGACTCAAGCGGGGATTTTTTTTAGTCGACTCAGTTTTGACTCATTTGCTTTTACCCCTGACTCAACTCTGACTCAAGCGAGGGGGACAATTTTTTTTGAGTCGACTCAACTTTGCCTCATTTGTTTTTACCCCTGACTCAACTCTGACTCAAGCGGGATTTTGCTTTTGTTTAGTCGACCCAACTATGACTCATGTGAAAATTGCTTGAGTCGACTCATTTTTGACCTCAAGTTCAACTAACTTAACGACTTTGATTCAAATGTATTTGACTTGCAAAAACTCATTGGAATATTAATCATATATGTAAACACTTTTATTTTTATTTACTCTGGATCAAGGCACATGAATGAATATTGGATTATCATACATATCTACTGCATCCAGCTGCATTGTAAGCTATATTCAAATATATATGTTCCTAATAACAATAAGAAGTAGAAGAAGAAGAAGAAGAAGAAGAAGAAGAAGAATAATAGTTGTTATTATTTTGCACCAGCACGGGTACGCATCTTTACTTTCCCACCATTGTTAATTGCTATGGATTTTAATGGTCCTATATGAGAGGATGCAAATATGAAATAAGTGAGGCTTATTTGAAGTTGGTTCTTGAGCTGGACTGAAAAGTAAAACAGATGTTAATTAAAATTGAGTTGCCAAACCAATCAATAAGCTCAATAGTAAATACTGATAGCAGTCTAGCAGGTTGTAAAACACTAACCGGTGTGCTGTATTCATGAATACTGAATAGGTACTTACGGTTACGAGTTAAAGTAATAATTCCTGGCCTTTTGTTACTTACACAATTTTGCTCAGTCAGATAGACACTAGACTGCAGACTGCAGAGTTCAGTAGGAACACTGCATTTATAACACATCAGTCAATACACTTTGATACGATATTGATATTTTTCGCATTAGTATAATTCAATTAAACCAACCATCCACCAGCGTTTTACAAGGGTGTGTCACAAAGACATGTAACTCCCTCACTGCCAACCCCAACCACAAAATGTAGTATTTTGTAACTTGTCGCGTTCAACTTCAATACAATTCAACACATATTCCAAACTGTTGTGACCAAGCAATGGAATGTTTTGATTGGCTGAAAGCCTGACAATGATGAACCATCTGTTAGAAAAAGAAAGGTATAGGTATATAGGAGCTAGCGGCTCAGTCACTAGCAGTATGAAATGATGTTGAGCCAAACCTGGCTAATACATAACTATGAACTGGTTAGTGGTTACATTGATATAAATAAATTTGTAGGATCACTAAGATGCAGCTCATTGTAGACACTGTGATGCAGCGTTGTCATGCCACATGTCCGATCAGGATAGGATTGATTATAGCCAATGACGTCCAAATATGAGATGAATATGACTAGATCTAGACAAGCTGCGTTCACTTCAAAATCCTGACTGGCTGCGCCATTTAACCCGCGAGTTACTGGGGTATATTTCATAACGCGACTTACTGGGGGGGGGGGGGGGGCTATTTTTTGCCCCCCCCCCCCCCTCGGATCTCCGGAACTACTGGACCGAATGTAAAAAATTCAAACGGCATTCGATAGCCCTGGACAATTTATCGAGGGAAACATAATATTGTTGACCTTCGGGTCACCGATGACGTCACAGGTCAGGTCAAGTACAAAATGTTTGACCGTGTCAAAAGGTCTCGATGGATGGAATTGTCGCGCAAAATTGCGATATTAAACGCATAAGCTGTCGATAAATCGGTATGATCCGTGTATCTGACACTTCTAAGTACATTTCTAAGCAGTTTATGACCTTGGGTCAGGTCAAGGTCATCCGAGGTCACGAGGTCAAACTGCAGATTACGGTCATTAGGCGTTGTAACACATGCTTATGGGTTTGTTTATGGTCTAGAACGCGTAAAATGACCTTAGAACATTGTTTGTTTTATATAAATAGAAGTAAAAAGCAAAAATGGAAATGCGTTTTTTATGCATAGTAATGCTGTGAGAGGTGGTCGATTTTTGTCATTTAAAGGTCATAACTCAGCCATTTTTGAAGATATCGACTTCAAATTTGGTACACATATTCACCGCACACGTGTCGATCACATATATTACGTTTTTTTGATAATTCTTATTTTCTCTTGAAATTTTGAAAAAAGAAAAGAAAATTATTTGGATTTCTCAAAATTTTGAATAAAAAACCCTAAAAAATCGGAGATAGCAGTTTGATATCCCAGTCTATTGTCAGTAATTTGATTTGAGACAATTGAGTTTATCTCAAACATCGTACCTTTGACAGCGTTTTCCACAAACCATTATTTTGAAACCAAAACCGAAGAACATGACGTCACTCTGACGTCATTTCCGGTTGACCTATCATAACCTCATATTTTTCCTTTTGCCAACATGTGTAGAATTGATGTGAGAGAAGGCTACTTGCATGATTCATCCATTGTAAATATTTGTGTAACTTTTTTGTCTTCTTTTTTTAGTCGTATTTAGGTTGATTTGACAACTGTCTGATCTTGTTCGATGGTTGTGGAATAACCCTGTCACAGTGGAACGACCTGATTATGTGAAATAAAATACATAAAATTATATTAATGCCGTTAGGGCATTCCTAAAACTGAAATTATGAACGTCACCTTAGACCTCATTGTATCCAAAAATAATATTGATGAAGCTTGCCGTTGCCAAGCTCATCAGACTTACCACTATACTATGACTAAGTACCGGAAAGGTAATCGCTCAGAGGTCCAGGCGTTTTACCCCTTAAATGCAGGGGCTCCGCCACGGGGGGCGTCAACATTCTTGAGCCAGGGGGATTATCTCTCAAATTTTCCCTGACAAACAACTATAAATCAGTGTTCAGTTGTTCTAATTCTGTGTTACCTCCAACCCGTGCAACAGTTTTTTTTTGCTGACGCTTCACTTTTTGCACCTTACATTTTTATTCTCAAATTTTGACAAACCATTAAATCGCTTCAGGGTGTTGTGACTTGTAATAACTCACAACAAAACGCTTCATAGTATCTTCCCTAAAAAAATTAACTTCCACCACAGCTGTGCACAATGTTCTGCCGTGCAATGTCAACGTCATCTGAATTCTGACATCCTCCTTTATATTGTGACAAGGATAATTCACATTATTACTTTTTCAATTGGCACCGACCCTAGCCGCCACTTCAAAGTCAAAACTTTGTCATCACTCATGCATTTTGACTTACTTCAGAATGTTGTACTGTAACACTTGTTGGATTGTAACACTTTTTTTGCGCCATTATACTTAATGTCATTCGATAAGGAAAAACATTGGTATTAGTTCAGTAATTCAACTCCCCAGTTTATACCCAGTTTATGTTGTTCTTGAGGTCCCTAATGGAAGAAGAGTAGTCAGCTGATAGTACAACAGACAGAAAAGTGGCTTGTCTTTGACAGTCTACAGTCTAATATGACGTCATTAATATTGTAGCACAACTCCTTAAATCTTGACACGTGTATATTAAACATGGTTATAACTTATAATACCCTTTAAAACCGCCCTGAAACTCGCACATAAAATTAATAAAAAGTGCGAATGGAATTTTCAAGTTAACTGGTCTAAACAGTCATTTGGAGAAATTGCATATGTGACACTCCCAGAGTAACTTGTGAGCTGCTAGTAGCTAGTGCTAGCATGTGGACCAGTATCCTTACCAATCACAGTCCTCACTCTATTCATCAACACATTTGAGGATCTATACATCAGCGTGGAAGGAAATCCGTATAATTGATACGGCCTGGATTGATATTTGTTGTCAAGTCGTTGCTAGTGGGAGAAAGTATTCACGCTCGAACCATTTACAACTGAGTGAACTGATAACTGTATTATACTGAGTGAATGTGAATGTGATATTACTGAGTGAATGTGATAACTGTAGGATTTCAGAGATAACAATTATTTCGGCGTTAGAAAACAAAGTGAATTGTGATCTGTTGTTGAATTAACATTCTTAAAGTACCTTAACCTCAATAAATATGTGATGCAAACTTTTTATTTCAGACATAAATTGCGCGTATGGTACATGGTTCGTACGCACATTCCAGAATGTTATGTTGATATGGTTATTATTAGGTTATATATACTGCAGTTATCATTTCTATATACATATTTAATATTGTATTGTTTCACTTAAGATAGGAGCAGTCAGCAGAGTTTGTGATGAGTTAAGTACTCTTTAAGGTTTTTTTCAGACAGAAAATTGATTTGTAGGTTTTGAAAAGCACTCTAGAACGTTGTTTGGACCCCTTTATTATTTAGTTGCTCCCAATTTGTTTGTTTGTTATATCAAATGTGACTTTGACTTGTAAGAAGATGAGTCGACTCAGCTTTGACTCAAGCATCATCCAGGTGACTCAACTTTGACTCAAGCGACATCCATGCGACTTCGCTCTGACTCAACTAAAACTCCTATTTTGATTAAGCGACTCGACTCTGACTCAAGTTGAGCCCTTATTTGTTTAAGCGACTCAACTCTGACTCAAGGCGAGCCCCTATTTTTCTTAAAGGGAAATAATGACCTTTTTCCACTAAAATGGAGTTAGCACTTGAAATCGCCAGACGAGATCAAAATATATTGTAAATTCATCACATTTTGCATGAAAACTTTCCTACCGAAAGATATTTCAAGTTAAAGTTGATAAGCGTTCCACACTTTTAACGACCGGTACTTGCACTATTTCTGACCTTTTGTCAAGTACTTTTGGTCCTCATCAAACTGCGGGCTTTTCCCGTATTGTTTTTTTACGCAATGGAGTGGAAAATATATTGTGCGTTCTGCTTGTTGTGATTATATGCTCGGCGATCTTCTAAAACTAACAGCGATTGGAAAAAGTGGCAATAAAATCGGAAGCTCATCGATGCACATCAACGCGGCATAGTTAGTGGTTGCGACCCTCAATTTTTGAAAATCGATTCATTTGTTTTCCACATTAAGAGTTGTGTATAGTTTGTCTGTGGCTGTATATAACACTATGCTTTATTTTATCATGAAAAATAATAATTTTTCCCCAAAAAACTAACGAACAATAACACAAAACTGGCAATTAAATCAGAAGCTCATCGATGCACATCGACGGCGACCTATTTAGCGTCGGCGATTTGTTTACAAAGTCATTGTCATGCTTCTCGGCGCACTTAACCATCTCGGCGCACTTAGCGAGTTGTTCCTGATTAGTATACCCAAGTCCCGTAGCAGGCTTTGTTAATGACGTCACTGGTGCCATTCTTGTGTAGCATTGCAAAATATATCTGATTTCGAGTTGAAAGCTAATTAAAGACTTATTCAAATTATTGTTTTTAAGTTTGAATTTTCTTGTTAATCATTATTAAAGGTATTTTATCACTGTATTTCATAGTAGTTGACACTTCAGAAACTTGTGACGTAATAATATTGTATCCAATATGCATTTCCCTCACCTTTTGCTATTGTGGCGCAGTGCCGAGTGCTTTGCGAATACTAGCTTGCCTGGGGTTCAATTCATTCCGCTCTTATTTTATTCGAGTTGGTATAGTTTGCATGTTGTTGTTATTCATGACTTATACTGATAGTCAGTCGTGCATCACGGATGCTTCACGGATTGCTTCACGGATCAGAGCGCTGCTCGAACGCACGCTAGTAGCGCTTTCGTTCTCCATGGCAACCAGGCGTGAGCCAATGAAAAGCCAGAACGTATTCCCTTTCTGGCTTTTGATTGGCTGACGCCTGGTTGCCATGGAGAACGAAAGCGCTACTAGCGGGTGTCCGAGCAGCGCTCAGTTTGATCGGAAATGTCACAGAGCCTCCACAAATGCCGCACTCGATGTTAACAATGGTAGGGAAGGACGAATTTGTCAATGACCTTCATGAAGTACACAAGGTACTTGTTTTGTATTTTTTCCAAACTTACAACTTTGAATTTGGGAATAATTTTATTTAATTCTTAAATTTAAATAAAATAATTTTAAAAACATAACGGTAGCCTAAGAAATTGTTGCTAACAAAATCAAAAGGTCATTATTTCCCTTTAAGTGACTCGACTCTGACTCAAGTTGATTTGAGTCAGAGTTGAGTCAAATCTGACTCACCGACTCTGAGTCGAGCACAACCCTGTTGTACACAATACTCCGAATGTGGTATAACGTATGCACAATAAAGTTTTGTTATTACCTTTTAATTGCTGTAAATGTACATAATCATACATAACCAATCATAACCATAACCATAACTAATAACCAATCATACGATACATAATCAAACTTGACCTAACATTTACAGCAATTAAGGTCGCAGGGACCCATGTTTAGAACGTGCCGCTCACATTCGCTCGCTGCGCTGCAGAACCTACCAGGGGCTGTCGCGCCCCTGGACCCCCCAGACCATCTCATAGACAGCATAGGTGGAGCTTTTCAGAGCAAGTTGGTGGGGAAAAATATAATATTGGATGGTTGCTTTGCATGGCTGAGGTGAACAATTGAACAGTTTAACACTAGGAAACCTTCAAATCTGAAAAAAGTTGGTGGGGCAGAACATAAAAATGGTGGGGACAAAATCAAAGTTGATTTGGCAGTCGCCGCACCAACTTTGGGGGGGGGGGGGATTACTGAACCGAACGTCAAATACAAACAGTTTTTTAATTTAATCAGACTTTTGACAGGTATGGTAGACAACATTAACACCGGACACATCCTAATGCCATACGTTGCATGCTATTGGTGATGACATTGGTGAAGTCGATACCGACACACATCACCAATAGCATGAAAAGTATGTTGTTAGGGCGTGTCCGGGGTTACAGTTGTTTACTGTTTACTCCCTTCAAACTAACAACCCTTTGCCTGGGATGACTTTCAGACACCAACACACCACCAATAACATGAAAGTTTGATGTCTGGAGAGTCCCAAATTACCACAGCACCACCAGTAACGTGCCAAGTCTGATGTGTTGACATGTTAAGTTTACCCTACTTGCTATGCGATTTTTATCCACTTTTTGAGCAACTATATTATTAATTATTTTAACTTTACCTTACCTTGAACTCTGAAGGAAGTGCTTCACAGAATACTAAAAAAATCACATGCGTCGCTTCCGAAAGCGACGATCGCTCAAAATCGAGGTTTTAAAATGCTGCCATCATGCCTCCATAGTCATTGGTCAGCAATCTAAAATATACTCTGGGTTTCTAAATTTGTTCCAAAATGTATACCATTTCTACTATGCAGCGAAGTTGATTGATAAAACCAGCGGATACGCGGGTTGGACGGCGGAGAGTCTCCCGTTCAAAGTCAATGAGTTGAGGATCTATATACACGTGTCTGTCTTCCGTGGTTCTCCCAAACCGCTGTCGACAGAAATAGTAGTTTGCAGACAACTTGGTAGTTTTGTATGGTCCATAAAAACAGCTATATTTGTGGTCTAATATGCTGCCAAACTGATATCACTGTTGCTATGTGGGACGCGTTTTTTTTTGGTAGACTGGGACGCGTATTTTTTTTTGGTAGACCGTGCATTTTCATGTGTGAACCAATTCAGTAGAAATTGCCCTCGAATATCTCACGATTCGATGTAAAAAGCACACGCATGCAAAAATGTAGCATGTGGCTCCTCTGATGGATCATTTGTGATGAAAAAAATAGCCAACCTGGCAAGAAAAAGACAAATTTTGTTCTCCGACGTCGTCCAGCATGACGGGGAATTTTACCACCCCTGCGCCCTCCGCACATTTCGGCAGTGTGTCTTTGAAGCAAGAGAACGTGCCAAATGTAAGAAGGAAGTGTACATAAATATACACCAAAAGATAGCTCTGAATCTGGGGAACATAATGAACCCAAACTTATTGGCAATCACACAATCGCTTATGCTGCAAATGTACACCAAAGTATTATAGACAAATGTTCGGTACAACACTATCGAAAAAATATATAAAGAGACGTACAAAAAATGTACCCCCGAGTACCCCAACAAAAATCATACCACATGTCTATGAGACTGTGCACTCCCTGTTTCACCGCGAAATGTTTGCTCCTACATGCAACTCTTTGCGTGACAGGTCGATAAGGATCGTCCTTGACAGCTCGCTCGGCTCCCCTCACGTTCCACGATCCCTGGCTGGGTCAGACACTCCAGTGACTCTCACACCTTTACCACCCAACCGCGGTCGGGCCGGGGGGCGCCCCCATCGCAGTGCACATATACTTTCAAGAGAGAGTGTACGCTAGCGTGTGTCACCAAATCACAGTGCATGGTGGCCCTATGATTTTAGTATGCCCTGAGCATGTGCGAACCACTCAGAGCCACCATTCATTGCCTCCAAATGTTTACCCCCATCCTGCGCCGAGCGAGAGCAGTTGGATTTACCCCCTAACATGGGCGACACTAGCGTCACCATTGGGGCCGACTTCGAACTATACTCAATTCCACGTATGTTCTATGTTCATTCAAAACAATCTGAACGACTTGTAATGCAGTTTTGGTTTGACAAATTGCCTATGCAGCACTTTCAATTTCAGGGGTTTTAGCGGTTTTAACCGAGCTTGATTTGTTTAGTTAAACGTCATTAAACCTCGCGCTTACCAACACAGACATCCCTAAATGGTCATGGGAGATCCGTGGAATTGAGTATAGCTCGAAGTCGGCCCCAATGGTGGCGCTAGTGTCGCCTATGTTAGGGAGTAAATCAAACTTATTTCGCTCGGCGCAGGCTGGGGGTCAAAATTTGGAGGAAATGAATGGTGGCATATTGTTTGCACATGCTCAGGGCATAGTCAAAACATAGGGCCACCATGCACTGCGATCTGGTGACATACCCTAGTGTACGCGTAACCTGCCGGCACACATACTCATGTACGGTACACATCTCCAACGACGCGGCCACCAGCACCAGACTCGGACTGACGATGTACATACGCGTAATCTTCCGGGGAAGATCTCATCGTTTTCATTCATGACCGTTAACTATGATATGTACTTTGATGAGATTTGAAGAATCCACAGATCACAGCCAGTGGCTCATTTTGATGTTAATTATAACTCGCTGTCAGCGAGGGTTAGCATCGTTCGTCGTTTCGGAGAACCCGCTCCAAAGCAGCCGAGATACGACAATCGGGCAGCTGGCGATAGAATGTGAACCAACCGGTTCTGAACAAATATCAGCCGGATGATCGGTCCCGGGAGTCGGCATCAATGGGAAGACTATGTGGTGCGTTATCAAATACCGGACTCGGTTCGGCCGAGTTCCGCCCTGCGCGCGACATGAATAGACGGCGCGCCTCCGCTGTGCCGGCGGCGGAGGTCGTGTAATAGATACCGTCTGCTATTCACTGGATTGATTAGTCTGTGACGGGCTGCGATCCCGGTGGTACGTCAACCGTACCACCTGTCTTTCCATTGTGATGGCCGAGATTAACATAACAGTGAACGGAACAGCATCCTGTACCGGAGGCGGGTTCGAGCTGCGGTGCCAGACATCGGACATTTACATCAGAAAGGTATTTAGCACCTTTTTGTCGAACGATATCGGTGGTTGACAAAACAAGACAAAACTAGTAAATGAGCGGAATATGAAAATACCTACCACTACAGAGCACTACTTACTGACGTATCGGACGATGTAGACGATGAAGGCCACCATGAGGACGTGGTGGTGTCCGCAGTAGGCGATGATGGCCTCTCCCTTCACCATGAGCGGCAGCAGCAGCAGGGTGCCGACAGTGGTACCCAGACCGGTCTGCAGCTGAGAGCCGTCCAGGCTCCGCACGTGGCCCGCCAGGAACGCCTCCAGGAAGCCCCAGAGCGCGCCGAGCACCACCAGCGCGCACACCACGCCGAAGAACTCCACACTGCACGCGCTCCGGGCCAGCCGACGGCAGTACTCGCGGCCGTCGTGGGCGACCCCGGGCCGGACGGTGACGATCGAGGCCAGCACCAGGGACACCAGCAGCAGGGCGGAGTAGGCGTACAGGCCGGGCCGCAGGTCCGGGCCGCCGTCCGCCGTCTGCTGACTGTCCAGCAGATACCCGCTGACCGGGGCCCACACGGCCAGGCCCAGCAGACCCCAGAGCGCCTCCCGGCCGTGGTCGGAGCCGTGCCGCCGCCGTAGCAGGAGAGTCGTAGCCGATATCAGAACCAGAGCCAGTGAGAGGAACGACTCGGTGGCAGCGCGCAGGCCGAAGTAAAACCACAGCGTGATCTCCGGGTCACCGAGGACGATGCGGCAGAGTCCGTCTTCGAACAGCGGCGCGGCGCTGAGTTGCTGCAGCTCGCAGTGCAGCTCACAGCCGGGCTGGCGGCCGCAGGCGAGGCTGCGGTGCCGCCGGTCGCCGCGACTGAAGTCCACCAGCGGGTACCGGCAGTCCCCCTCTCCCTCCCGCCGAGCCATCAGCCGGGAGAGGGACGCGTTCAGCAGGATTCCAGCCCCGTCCGCCACCACCTCGCACTGCGTGGTGCGGCCGGTGCCCTCCAGACAGAGGTGTGGCGGCGCGCTGGGCCGCGCGGCCGACTCCTCACATCGGTACTCGCAGTCGTGGATGTAGTAGGCTCGCTGCGTCTCGTCACCAGGGACACACGCCTCGCCGCACAGCTCGCTGTGGATCAGACTGCCGTCCTCTGCGCAGCGGAGAGCCAGCGCCGGCGGCCGCGGCGGCAGCCGCTCCACCGCAGGCACCAGCAGCAGGCAGGGGTAGGCGGCGGCGCCGACCAGCAGCGACAGGACCAGCAGCGGTCGGTAGTTACCCAGCCGGTCGGCGATGACGGCGCCCAGCAGCGGGACAGCGCAGCCGACCAGCGGCGTGATCAACTCCACCCAGCTCTGCTCGTCCGCCGTCAGACCCAGGCTGGTCATGTGCACGGAGAGGAACGGCAGAACACAGCCGATACCTGTCGGAAGGGGCAGAACACAGCCGATACCTGTCGGAAGGGGGAGAACACAGCCGATACATGTCGGAAGGGGGAGAACACAGCCGATACCTGTCGGAAGGGGCAGAACACAGCCGATACCTGTCGGAAGGGGCAGAACACAGCCGATACCTGTCGGATGGGACAGAACGCAGCCGATACCTGTCGGAAGGGGGAGAACACAGCCGATACCTGTCGGAAGGGGCAGAACACAGCCGATACCTGTCGGAAGGGACAGAACGCAACCGATACCTGTCGGAAGGGGGAGAACACAGCCGATACCTGTCGGAAGGGGGAGAACACAGCCGATACCTGTCGGAAGGGGGACACAGGGATACCTGTCGGAAGGGGCAGAACACAGCCGATACCTGTCGGAAGGGGAACACAGCCGATACCTGTCGGAAGAGAGAGAACACAGCCGATACCTGTCGGAAGGGCAGAACACAGCCGATACCTGTCGGAAGGGGAACACAGCCGATACCTGTCGGAAGAGAGAGAACACAGCCGATACCTGTCGGAAGAGAGAGAACACAGCCGATACCTGTCGGAAGGGGGACACAGGGATACCTGTCGGAAGGGGCAGAACACAGCCGATACCTGTCGGAAGGGGCAGAACACAGCCGATACCTGTCGGAAGGGGCAGAACACAGCCGATACCTGTCGGAAGGGGGAGAACACAGCCGATACCTGTCGGAAGGGGAAGAACACAGCCGATACATGTCGGAAGGGGGACACAGGGATACCTGCCGGAAGGGGGACACAGGGATACCTGTCGGAAGGAGCAGAACACAGCCGATACCTGTCGGAAGGGGCAGAACACAGCCGATACCTGTCGGAAGGGACAGCACGCAGCCGATACCTGCCGGAAGGGGGACACAGCCGATACCTGTCGGAAGGGGGACACAGGGATACCTGTCGGAAGGGGCAGAACACAGCCGATACCTGTCGGAAGGGGGAGAACACAGTCGATACCTGTCGGAAGGGGGACACAGGGATACCTGCCGGAAGGGGGACACAGCCGATACCTGTCGGAAGGGGGACACAGGGATACCTGCCGGAAGGGGGACACAGCCGATACCTGTCGGAAGGGGGACACAGGGATACCTGCCGGAAGGGGGACACAGCCGATACCTGTCGGAAGGGGGACACAGGGATACCTGTCGGAAGGGGCAGAACACAGCCGATACCTGTCGGAAGGGGGAGAACACAGCCGATACCTGTCGGAAGGGGGACACAGGGATACCTGCCGGAAGGGGGACACAGCCGATACCTGTCGGAAGGGGGACACAGGGATACCTGTCGGAAGGGGCAGAACACAGCCGATACCTGTCGGAAGGGGGAGAACACAGCCGATACCTGTCGGAAGGGGGACACAGGGATACCTGTCGGAAGGGGGACACAGGGATACCTGCCGGAAGGGGGACACAGCCGATACCTGTCGGAAGGGGGACACAGGGATACCTGTCGGAAGGGGGACACAGGGATACCTGTCGGAAGGGGGACACAGGGATACATGGTATCTGCTACATTGCGTTGTCTTGCGTGCGCATTAACATATCCGATGCGCTACAGTAAAATGTAAAACTGATACTCACGGTAATGAGGACCACTTCAATGTCCTATCACAATTCACACATGACTTACCTACGCTTAGAAACGCAATATTGACACAGTAAAGAAAGTCCGTCATAATACGCTGCATAACATTAGGTGAGAGTGTCATGTAGGAGTGTTATACTGCTGCAAAATGTCATAAACACAACGCATGCTTGTTAAATCGATACAAATCGCTGACAGCTACCGTTGCTCTATCTATGGAGCCTACCTCCATAGAATGCGAAGAGCATGACCCGGAGGGGCAGCAGCGATGTATTGCAGAGCGCCATGGTGTCTCTGCTGGAGCCGGGGCTGCTCTCACGCCGTCAGAGTACTCTCCTCACGCCTCACGCCTCACGCCTCACGCCTCACGCCTCACGCCTCACGCCTCACGCCTCACGCCTCACGCCTCACGCCTCTCGCCTCACGCTGCCATCGGCCGGACCGAACGCAGCCGGTGACGTGTGCAGCCGGCCGGCCGGTCGGCACACACTTGTGAGTGGGCCCGGAGGGGCGGCGGAGGGGCGGGTTGTGATCTGGGACGCACCTGTGGGCGGAGCAGATGGGGCTGTCGACACTGCAAACGACGTGACACACACGGCCACATCGATTCCGCGGGGACACTGTCAGAGTGAGTGCTTCGTGCCCAGTGTGGCTTCAGAAGCTCCGGCCAGGCGAGCTCAGGTCGAGCTGCAGCTCTGGCTGGCAGCCGCAGACTTGTTGCCAAGCATCGCTGGCGTCTTGTTTTAGTAAGGGCAGAAATGCATCAGAGCGACTGTCGGTGCCAGGCGCCATTCATGTCGGATGTTGTGAAGTGGTGCCAACCGTCATTTTAACACCGATGAAGGCTTCGTTGGCGTTGTGTTACAACTTACAAGCGGCAGTGCTCCAATCATCTTTGATGAGGTTAATTAATGCAAAATACAATATATAATTCGAATTGTAAATGCAATATTTTGCATACTCAATGGGTAAATTAGTTTGCTTTATCGAACATAATCGCCATGCTACATCTGCCGCAATCCAGAATGAGATTAGTGGCCATGGACAGTGGACACTGCAGTTCAGGAAGAATATCTTTCCTCCTACCGATACAAACCGGTGTTCTGGAAATTATTGGTTATCAGCTAATGCCCTGACATATTATATATACATATAATGCTGCCCCACATTATTGTTCTTAACCTATAAGAGAATCCCCAAAGTGATTTAGCATTCGACCATTTCAACTTTGATAGCCAGTTCGGCTCTCACCTTTAAAAATCTGAAGGATGGCGTTTTGTCTATCCGAAGTACCGAGGAGGCCGTTCTTCCAGTGACTACCAACGACCAGGCGACCAGGGACCGCGCAGTGGAGCACTGACGAGACCAAGCGACCGGGGAACGGGCAGTGGAGCACCGACGAGACCACCTGTGTCGGGGAGAACCCGACGGACAGACTGACTGACGGCACCGACGACGGCCTGTGAGGCAGCAGCACTGGCAGGGGCGGCGCCAGGGATCATCAGATTCGGGGAGGCAGCACTGACCGACGACGGCCTGTGAGGCAGCAGCACTGGCAGGGGCGGCGCCAAGGATCAGAGTCGGGGAGGCAGCACTGACCGACGACGGCCCGTGAGGCAGCAGTACTGGCAGGGGCGGCGCCAGGGATCAGAGTCGGGGAGGCAGCACTGACCGACGACGGCCTGTGAGGCAGCAGTACTGGCAGGGGCGGCGCCAGGGATCAGAGTCGGGGAGGAAGCACTGACCGACGACGGCCTGTGAGGCAGCAGTACTGGCAGGGGCGGCGCCAGGGATCAGAGTCGGGGAGGCAGCACTGACCGACGACGGCCTGTGATACAGCACTGGGACAGGGGCGGCGCCAGGGATCAGAGTCGGGGAGGCAGCACTGACCGACGACGGCCTGTGATACAGCACTGGGACAGGGGCGGCGCCAGGGATCAGAGTCGGGGATGCGTCAATGACTGACGGTAGCGGGTGGCGAGGCCGGTATACCGAGGCCGCCCCGAGGCAGGGGCGGAGCCAGCACACGGAGCCAGGGAGGACCGACAGCTGGGAAATATTTGGAGTACTGATTGGACCGACGACTGCGAAGGTACGTCGTGGCAAACGTGACAGGTCGGCATGATACGTCGTGTCAAACGTGACAGGTCGGGATGATACGTCATGGCAAACGTGACAGGTCGGGATGGTACGTCATGGCAAACGTGACAGGTCGGGATGATACGTCGTGGCAAACGTGACAGGTCGAGATGATATGTCGTGGCAAACGTGACAGGTCGGGATGATACGTCGTGGCAAACGTGACAGGTCGGGACGATACGTCGTGGCAAACGTGACAGGCCGAGATGATATGTCGTGGCAAACGTGACAGGTCGGGATGATACGTCGTGGCAAACGTGACAGGTCGGGACGATAGTGGCAAACGTGACAGGTCGGGACGATACGTCGTGGCAAACGTGACAGGGCGGGACGATACGTCGTGGCAAACGTGACAGGTCGGGATGATACGTCGTGGCAAACGTGACAGGTCGGGATGATACGTCGTGGCAAACGTGACAGGTCGGGACGATACGTCGTGGCAAACGTGACAGGTCGGGACGATACGCATCGTTAAACCGCGCACGTTTAAATGTGCTGCGAACAAATGTTCCCCTCTAAAGGGCATGTTTCACCTTTGTATTAGTTTTGAACTGAGATAGTCATTATCTTTGACCGTTATTGAAATTTCTAAATTACTAAGGTCATTTCCCCAAAAATGTAACCGTTAAAGGGAGATGATCACTTTTTTGCACAAAAATAGAGTCATCACCTGAAATCGATAGACGAGACCAAAGTATATTGTAAATTCATTACATTTTGCATATAACAATTCCTACCGATAGATATTTTAAGTCATAGTTGATAAGCGTTCCACGCTTATAATCAGCAAGTACTCGGTAACGAATTCAGTAAATTAGCCTCCCTACGCATTGTTATTTATCATGAAGGTATGCAATATGTTTCCTGCACTCTATCTTCTGGGAATATGTGCTAAACTTTTATGAACAATCAACAATCATTTGAAAAAAGTGCATTGACATCGTCAGTTTAACAGTGGCCTATACTAATATATATAACAGTAACAGTACCTTACTTATTTAGTGTCGGCAATTTGTTTATAAGTGCCCATTGAACAACGTTGAACAGATTGATGCAAAAGCGCCAGATGTTGCGCTTTCCAATAGCGGAGGGAAAATACCGATAATTAATTTTCCCAAACTTCCAACTTTGAATGAGGGAATAATTTTATTTAAAGGGAGATAATCGCCTTTTTATTTTGTTAGTAACAATTTCCTTGGTTACCGTTATGGTGTTAAAAGTTAACTAAATTTAAGAATTAAATAAAACTATTCCCTAATTCAAAGTTGGAAGTTTGGGGAAATTCATGATCGGTATTTTCCCTCCACTATTGGAAAGCGCAACATCTGGCGCTTTTGCATCAATCTTTTCAACGTTGTTGAATGGGCACTTGTAAACAAATCGCCGACACTAAATAGGTCGCCGTAGTTTAGCTTGGCATCGGCCGGCCGGGGTCAAGCTAAATGCCGATGTTAATGCACTTTTGTCAAATGATTGTTGATTGTTCATATTTTTTTGGCACATATTCGCAAAAGATAGAGTGGAGGAAACATATTGCATACCTTCATGATAAATAACAATGCGTAGGGAGGCTAATATACTGCATTCGCTACCGAGTACTTCCTGAGTTCCGACCGATATAAGCGTGGCTCGCTTATCGGTAGGAAACTGCCAATATCTTTCGGTAGGAATGTTTATATGCAAAATGTGATGAATTTACATCATATTTTGGTATCGTCTATCGATTTCAGGTGCTAACTCCATTTTTGTGGAAAAAGGTGATTATCTCCCTTTAACTCTTAAATTTAGATCACATCATTTTAATACCATAAAGGTAGCCAAATAAATTGTTGCTAACAAAATCAAAAGGTGAGTATCTCCCTTTAAAGGAAATAGTTCACCTTGGAAAATTTTCCAAACACGATTTGATTATATTTTGAATAAAAGTTATTTTTATATTGTCAAAAATGGGCTTATATCGCGCCGATTCAGGACAGAAGGCCGTACATTATAATTGTGTATCCAAACTATACGCATACTCTCTGAGTCAGAGTCCTAACGTCATGCGAATTTAAAAAATGGCTCAGCCAATCAGATTAGAAAGCAGTCGCGTAAGGATAGACTCGCATTAGAGATGTGCCAACCGGCGGCCGGCAGTTCGCTTGCTAGCACCAGCTGCAAGCTGATTGGCTGATGGTATAGCCTCTGTCCGGGCTAGATCCAGCTACACATTCTTTCGCCAGCACCGCATTCCTTCGCCAAAAAAAAAATCAAATATATTCGGCTGGAGTCTTTTCAGTCAAGAAAACTTGCAGATAGGGGTTTCCCAACATGGGCTACAAACTGCTATCTCAGTTTAAAACTAATGTTGAAGGTGAACTATTTCCTTTAACCCGCGCACTGCAGGGGCTTTGCGCCGAACACGAACTGCAGGGGGGTTGATTTCCGCCCCCCCCCTGAGATCTCGAAAACTACGCTACGTAGCGAGAAGCAGAAAAAAACATTTGATAGCTTGATACATGTTCTATCGAAAGTATTCAGTGTTCTTTTAGGTCAGGTCAAAATTGAGGTCACCAGAGGTCATCAAAGGTCAAATTTTCCAGTTTTTTTTTTCCTGTTTTAGGACATCGCTCCAGAAATTCCAATATATCTCAGAAACGATGCTAGTTAGAAACAAACAGAAAAAATCAAACGCCAGCCAGTGAAATTTGCAATCGCCAAGGTGTCCTTAGATTTGATGTCATGTCAATATTCGAGGCTCCAGAGGTCAAAAAGGAAGAAAATGCCGTATTTTTGCTAAATCGGTTTTTGCTATTAACTTTTTACTTAATAAAGATAACGGAAGACGGTTTACGTCATTGTGTTTATCTTGTCAAGACACTTTGAATGATATACATGGTGACCTTGTTAAGTCAACTTAACAATTTGACCTCAGGTCAAAGTCAAGTGGTGACACAAGTAGGGCATGTTGCATATGGAAAGACGTATCTCGACGAGACAAGCACATTGATGTCTGTTTTACTTCTCTGTCTTCATTATGTCGAGAGTTATTGACAAAAAAGTGATGGTGACCTCGCATGACCTCAAATGACCCAATTGGGGTCACTGAACAAAAATTACACTTGGATCATCAAGAATATCCTATAATAACATGATCCAGAAGTAATTGGACTAATATCATGCATATCCTTGAAATAGGAAGCATTTGTATATTTCCCCATTGACTTATTATGGGGAGGTTACGAAATTGACCTGACCTTAGGTCACCGATATAACAATTCCGAGATTAATAAATTGTAAGTACTAATGCCCTCATGACATACTGTAAGTTTCAAACTGATCGGTGAAAAACTCTGGCTTTGGCACAACTGCAAACAAATTGGGGATGGGGTCACTTGACCTGGTCTGGTGACCTGACCTGAGATGACCTGATATTTTTTCTCTCCAAAGTGTGCGCAATTGATGTCCTAACAGGTGTGCCAAAACCCGGCGGCGCTGCGCGCCGCCGTTTTTTCGCTATCTTTGAAAAACCTGAGGGGGGGGGGGGCGGAAATTAACCCCCTGCAGTGCGCGGGTTAAGCAATTTAATTTAGCATTTGCAAAATGCACCCAGGCTGGTGCAGCCGCTGATTGGCTGACACACACTTTGTCAGCCAATCCCATTTTGTCAGCCAATGGGGTGGGGGGGGGGGGGCAATTTTGTAAGGTACCAATTTGTGGGGTTCATAAAAACAAGGATAATTTTGCATAATGTAAATATTTTTTATTATAAAACAAAATTGCGAAATGAACGAAAAAATTCTTAAAAACTAAAACAATTAAGCTCATGTCCTTGTAGTTGTGACGTCACGACCATAGTGAAAATCAACTCACAACAGGCTGTGTCACCCAAAGGCGCCGCCATCTTCCGAAAGTTGGGGGGGGGGGGGGGGCGGGACGGAGGAATTCTGAAGTCGATTATTTCCATGCAACGCCCATAGGCGTAATGTTAAAATCCGAAAATGTGGGGGGGGGGGGGGGGGGGCACGTCCCCCCGTTCCCCCTGTGGCGGAGCCCCTGGTGTCACCTGCAATCAACGAATTCTCACAAACCTCGGATTTCAAGATGCAGTGTGCGGTAAGAGTGGACCAAAGTTACGCCATTTATTCAAAAAAATCTGTGAAAACATTGGCCACCCCTAGTCATGTGAGAAATATTTGCCAAAATGTAATTGACTATAGTGGGATCCAGAGGAGGATCTAGCCGTGTTTTTTTTTTTTGGGGGGGGGGGGGGGCAAATCCAGTGGCGTATGTCCAAAAAGCTGTTGTTGAGCGAGGCAGGGGCGTCGCCATTTTTTTTTTAGTGGGGGTTAGCTAAAATGACGAAAAAAATGTATTCCCATTTTTATGCGTGTATTTAAGCCTTTGTAGCATTTTTAATGTAGCTTTCATGTTATAGTAGGTATTTGATATTTAGCGCCGCAAAGCGGCGCAAAATGTTACGGGTTTGCCTGATAAACCCATAAATATGGGCCTTGTAGAGGATAAAAAGATAAAAATGCTATTCATTCAATTCACCTAACGGTGAATTGAATTCACCTAACGAACCGAAGACGATGACGATGACTTCGTTATGACGATGGCCACCGATGTGACGCCGCGAAGCGGCGTGAAAATGTTAATTTTAGGTCGTGAAAAACGAAATTGTAATATTGGAACCAGACCGTGAGTGGAGCCAAGCCTCAGTTAACCCCTTTTCCTGGTTGCACATCTCGGTATGATACAAACATATTGAAATTAAGGTAGTTTTTCACTTACATATTCCTCGGATAGTAAATCACGATGACCGGTGTTAGTCAGCGCTCTCACTGGTCGCTGCAAAAAGTACATATGATAACAACTGTATACATATGTACCGAACTGTAACAGACAACTTGTAATTCAGTGCAAATGGTTTGAAAGCAGCAAGAGGCAGAACGACTTTTCCGCACATAAATGGTCCCTGCGGATCTGGAGGAGCCTTGGGCGAGATAGCTTGGGGAGATGGTCCTGGCCTGGTCCCACTATTAGCTCTTCGGTCCAGCAAGTTGGGCACCGCTGGAACAGCTTCCGGGAGCCGATGTCCGCGTCTTTGCGTTCGCGTCGCCTTTTTTTCGGAACTCGGCAGACCAGCTAAACATGTAGCCTGCTTTAATATTTTATGAAGGGAGTGGGCCCTGGGGGCAATTATGTACCGCCAAGGAGGGCCTCTGTCAGACACTTAATTAATTCATTTTCCCATTTTCCAAATTTGTATAAGCAATTGCGAATTTTGTGTCATGCCGCGAAGCGGCGCGAAATTTTCAAGTTTTCACTGTGGATAGCTGAATTTTGACTGCTGCAAAGACAATTTTTACAACTGTACGTCCGACCGTTTGGGTGGGGGGGGGGGGGGGCAAATCATAGTTTCAGGACCTTTGGGGGGGGGGGGGGGGGGCATGGCCCCTTAGCCCCCTGGACCCGCCCCTGGTGGGATCTGCAGTTCACATGGTATACTACTCAGGCATGTTATCAGTTTCAATGCAGATTGTAACACAGATGCTCCGAACAAGATCCTACCTAAACCTGGATTTCTCAGGCATGTTATCAGTTTCAATGCAGATTGTAACACAGATGCTCCGAACAAGATCCTACCTAAACTGGATTTTCTCAGGCATGTTAATCAGTTTCAATGCAGATTGTAACACAGATGTCTCCGACACAAGATCCTACCTAAACCTGGATTTTTCTCAGGCATGTTATCAGTTTCAATGCAGATTGTAACACAGATGCTCCGAACAAGATACCTACCTAAACCTGGATTTCTCAGGCATGTTATCAGTTTCAATGCAGATTGTAACACAGATGCTCACGAACAAGATCCTACCTAAACCTGGATTTTCTCAGGCATGTTAATCAGTTTCAATGCAGATTGTAACACAGATGCTCCGACACAAGATCCTACCTAAACCTGGATTTCTCAGGCATGTTATCAGTTTCAATGCAGATTGTAACACAGATGCTCCGACACAAGATCCTACCTAAACCTGGATTGCGACCAAATCAAAACATTTCTAAAAGATAACTTTTTTAATGTCTATCAGCTCCCTTAGCAACTATTCATCCATTCCAAAAACAGTCACAGGTCATGCATAGGGTAGTAATTATATAAATTATATACAGTTTTGTTAAAAAAAAATTGGTGGACCAAAGATACCTCAATGGACCTAAGTTACCCCCAAACTACGGTATTAAAAAACACCAGCATCACATCAAATATGCCATTACTATCAAGATTGTCAAAATAGTTATAGAAGATAGTCGAATGTGTATAATTGCGTCGAAATGCATCGTAATTGTACAAAGTAGGTATAGATGAAATCCTATGAAAAAACAAATGATTCCACAAAATATATGTTAAGCTTGCAAACTAGGTAAGCATCGGTAGTTTCCGAAATCATTCAGTACCGATCTTCAGTTTTAATCTCACCAGTTCTTCCTATATCACATTGTAGAAGTGATACCGAGATTAACGTCCCTGAAACGCCACTTACTTACTCTCCTCTACATTCAGCCGGCAATAGGCAATAGGCATGCCAACTACCATGCGTAACTGCGCAGTCGGCCGAAAGACTTGCGTTCCATGCGACAAGTGCGTCAACTATACATGGCCAATGGCCAGTTGGCCAGTTGTCCACTTAGTGAAGGCCCGTTTCGCGTCCCTCTGTCTGTCTGTCTGTCTGTCTGTCTGTCTGTCTGTCTGTCTGTCTGTCTGTCTGTCTGTCTGTCTGTCTGTCTGTTTGTCTGTCTGTCTGTCTGTCTGTCTGTCTGTCTGTCTGTCTGTCTGTCTGTCTGTCTGTCTGTCTGTCTGTCTGTCTGTCTGTCTGTCTGTCTGTCTGTCTGTCTGTCTGTCTGTCTGTCGGTCTGTCGGTCTGTCGGTCTGTCGGTCTGTCGGTCTGTCGGTCTGTCGGTCTGTCGGTCTGTCGGTCTGTCGGTCTGTCGGTCTGTCGGTCTGTCGGTCTGTCGGTCTGTCGGTCTGTCGGTCTGTCGGTCTGTCGGTCTGTCGGTCTGTCGGTCTGTCGGTCTGTCGGTCTGTCGGTCTGTCGGTCTGTCGGTCTGTCGGTCTGTCGGTCTGTCGGTCTGTCGGTCTGTCGGTCTGTCGGTCTGTCGGTCTGTCGGTCTGTCGGTCTGTCGGTCTGTCGGTCTGTCGGTCTGTCGGTCTGTCGGTCTGTCGGTCTGTCGGTCTGTCGGTCTGTCGGTCTGTCGGTCTGTCGGTCTGTCGGTCTGTCGGTCTGTCGGTCTGTCGGTCTGTCGGTCGGTCGGTCGGTCGGTCGGTCGGTCGGTCGGTCGGTCGGTCGGTCGGTCGGTCGGTCGGTCGGTCGGTCGGTCGGTCGGTCGGTCGGTCGGTCGGTCGGTCGGTCGGTCGGTCGGTCGGTCGGTCGGTCGGTCGGTCGGTCGGTCGGTCGGTCGGTCGGTCGGTCGGTCGGTCGGTCGGTCGGTCGGTCGGTCGGTCGGTCGGTCGGTCGGTCGGTCGGTCGGTCGGTCGGTCGGTCGGTCGGTCGGTCGGTCGGTCGGTCGGTCGGTCTGTCTGTCTGTCTGTCTGTCTGTCTGTCTGTCTGTCTGTCTGTCTGTCTGTCTGTCTGTCTGTCTGTCTGTCTGTCTGTCTGTCTCTGTC
>JAXIVJ010009905.1:7500-37500 GCA_036785665.1 Chirona hameri
ATTTGATTAAGTCAATCAAACAAAGCAAAGCAATTTTACCAGAGTCGACAGCCGAGAGCATGTGGTCAGTGATACAAGTGAGCGCCGTCTCCGTAGAGTGCCGCGGGCGGAAACCGTGCTGGGTAGGAGCAAGGAGATGGTTGGATGAAAGGTATAAATAAAGACATAAAGACATAAAGACATAAAGACATAAAAGAAAAGTGCAACAAAGAGCCTCTTGGGCCCATCCGAGGTTGCACCCCCCCCCCCCATCCCCCCCCCCCTCCACCAGTCTCGCCCCTTCAAATCACCTTACTCTACCTGCATAAAAGAAGGCTAATCCCACGAGTATTTATGAACTAATCCCTTCTCTGTAAAGTATTTATCTAATCTAATTTTGAAGGAAGCAAGTGTCACTGCATCAGCGACATCCCCTGGTAGCATATTCCAGTGTCCTACAACCCTTCTACTGAAAAATGACTGTCGTAGCCTAGTCCTACTTTGTTTCATAATGAGTTTATGCTGATGACCTCTACCTCGATTTTCCCTATTGAACTCAAACATACCCTTTAAATATCCAGAATGCTGACTATTTACAAATTTGAAGACTTCAATTAGATCTCCTCTTAGCCTTCTATATCTAAGTGAAAACATACCCAATTTCCTTAATCTATCTTCATAAGGTAAACTACCAAGACAATTAATCATTTTTGTTGCCCTTTTTTGAACTCTTTCTAACAACCAGCAATCTTTCTCATATGTTGGAGACCAGGCTTGTACACAATACTCCAAATGTGGTCTAACGTATGCACAATACAGTTTTGTTATTACCTTTTCACTCTTGTAGGAAACATTTCTGTTAATGGCCCCTAGCATTCTAAGTGCCTTTTTCCTAGCTTCTACAACCTGGTCTGACGCTGATAGTCTATTGTTTACCACGACACCTAAATCTCTTTCCTTTTCAATCTGCTCCATTTTCTGCCCACCCATTTCATACCTATGTTTACTGCTAACCCGTCCAGCGTGCATAATCTTACATTTACTCAAATTGAATTTCATCTGCCATGCTTCAGACCACTCAACTAGCTTGTCCAGATCTGATTGAAAAACATCCTGATCATGTTTTCCTCTAATAATCCTGACAACTTTTAGATCGTCTGCAAATTTCAAGACTTTGCTGTCTATACTGTTCTCAATTGCATTCACAAATATTATAAAAAGCAATGGGCCCAGGACTGAGCCCTGTGGAACCCCACTGAGAACCTCCTTCCATTGTGATTGGCACCCATTCAATATAACCCTTTGCTGGCGTCCTGAAAGCCACGTTTCTATCCAATCCAGAATCTTGCCCCTGATCCCATGAATTTTAAGTTGCAACCCCAGTCTTGTATGGGGGACTTTGTCAAATGCTTTACTGAAATCAAGAAAAGCTACATCTAGCTGTTTACCCTGATCAACGCTATCTGTTGCAACATCCAAAAACTCCAGAAGATTAGTTAAACAAGAACGGCCCTTCCTAAAGCCATGCTGTGTATCTTTGATGAGTTCATTTTGCTCCAAGAATTCAACAATCTTATCTTTGATGATCGATTCAAGCACCTTGCAGACTAATGAGGTCAGACTAACTGGTCTATAGTTTTCCTCTTTACTTCTATCTCCCTTTTTATGAATAGGAACAACATTTGCTCTTTTCCAATCAAGTGGAATTTTACTATCTGCAAGTGATTTAGAAAATATTATGGCTAATGGAACCGACAACTCCCTTTCAGATTCTCTTAAAAGTCTAGCATGGATTTCATCAGGTCCTTCTGCCTTGTTAGGCCTTACTTTCTTTAGATATTCTAGAACAAGTTCACTACTTATGCCACCTAGCTCTCCTAAAGTCTCCTCTGTCTCTAGCTCAGGCTGAAGTGCTGCAATACTACTCTGGTCCTCGATAGTAAAGACAGATTGAAACTGATCATTAAGCACTTCAACCATTTCACTGTCCTTGCTAACTAACACATGATCTACCTTAAATGGACCTATATTTTTGGAAACTGTACTTAACTTATAAAAACTGAAGAACTTCTTACTATCTGCATTACAATGTCTAGCTAAATCAAGTTCCTTTGCCCTTTTAGCTGCTCTGACCTTTTTCTTAACTGAATTTCTTGCATTCTGGTAGGCCTTCTGATTTATATCTAGTGAAGATCCCTTCAAAATGCCAAATGCACTTCTTTTAGCTTGTATAGCACTCCTTACTTCTGGGGTAAGCCAAACTGGATTGCCCTTGGTTCTGTTACGTTTGTGCCTGAGGGGTATATGCCGATTTTGAATTTGGCTTAATCTAGCTTTGAAAACATTCCAGGCCTCACATGCATCTAAACCTGCCAACTCAACGTTCCATTTTACCTGTGCGAGGTCATTTCTAATACCATCAAAATCAGCCCGGCTGAAGTTTGGAACCATAATAAGGTTATCTTTGGGCCTCATTTCTGATGAGATATTGAATTTAACCATATTGTGATCACTGGTTCCTAGACCTGCACAAATACTTATGTCACTAACTAGATCACTGTTGTCTGAGAATACAAGGTCTAGAATGGAGCAATGTCTGGTTGGCTCTGTTACAAACTGATGCATGAAAAGCTCCTCTTCAAAGATTTGCCTATACAACCTACACTCATTTGTTTCCTCTGCTATACTTTCGTATCCTCTTAAGTTAAAATCTCCCATAATAAGACACTGAGCCCGAAAGTTCCTACGTATTTCCTCACAAATATCTTGGTCTGTTTCAGCTTGGGAGTTCCTTGGAAGATTCCCTGGTCTGTAAAATGCACCTATCCTCAACCTTCCTCTGTTTCCTGTACCAATTTTAATGTCAAGCCAGATTGATTCTACTTCTTTTACTTTACTAGAATCATCAACTCTAGTAGTGCAGTACAAGCTATTTACATATACAAACACTCCGCCTCCCTGCCGTGATTCTCTGCAGTATGAGAACATGTTATACCCTTGTAACTCGAAATCCTGTAGCCTATCCCTATTATACCCCTCACTAACCCATGTCTCGGTTACACAAATGATATCAGGCTTTTCAAGGGCAACATAACACTCAAACTCATCAAATTTAGACCTAATACTTTGGGCATTCAGCAACACACATGTGATCTTATACTTTGAGCTGACTCTACTAATTCTGAGGGAATTATGATCTACTGTCCTATTCTGACATGAACTTCTACCAATGCTTACTTCTTGATGCCCTAGTACTAGCGTCCCTGACCCCCCCTCCCCCCTCCTACCTAGTTTCCCTGAATGACACTTCTGTAGGCATCTCCCAAAGCCCTTGCCCCCTCATCCGATAAGTGAAGCCCATCCTTCATATAGTACCTATGCCACTCATAGAACTGATCCCATAAGTCTACATAACTAAGCCCCATAGCTGAACATAAGTTCTGAACTGAGCTGTTCACAGACAGAGCTCTCGAGTACCACTCCTCACTGGCTCCACAGCGAGGGAGGATGCCAGTCACAATGACTGGTTTCCTGGACTCCTTCAACCTCTGCAGCAGGCTCCGGTACTCCGCTACTATTCTCACACTCTGTCTAGGTCCTATGTTGTTCACCCCCACCTGTATTATAACTGTCTCTGGGCTACTCCTACCCAGTTCTGCCTCAATGACAGGGCCCATATCAACTACTTTTGCCCCCGGTTTAACTATACATTTGTCCCTCTTCCCACAGAATGTTCGCCTTAAGGGCCTTACCCTCGAGTCCCCAACCACTAAATGCTGAATCTGTACCTTGTCACTTTCAGCTGCTGACTCTAACGCACTGAACCTATTTGCTAGTGTAACCTGCTGATGTTCCCTGGGGCTGTACTGCCTGACTCTACCCTGAACTTTTGTCCATCCCTCCTGATCCCCTTCCCTCTTCCTCCTCCAGATTCTGCTACCACCCTCCATTACCCAGCACCCCTCCTCATCCTTACTGTCTGTGGCCCTAGCATTACTTTCCACAATGTTGGGTCTCCAGAAACGTGACCCTCCAACACACTTCCAAACCCCAGCCGCACTATCCACTTTTGCCTTATCCTCCTCCCTTATGCCCCTATCAGAACTACCACTGGTCCCTGATCCTGTAGGCTCCTTTTCTGACCCCCTAACCACAATCTGCGCATACGTTCCTTGGTCAGGAGCTACACCCTCTTGCGGCTCATCTCTACACCTACACTTACTTAACTGCGCCTCAAGCTCCGCTACTCTAGCCTGGAGGGCCTCTAGCTCTGCTACCTTCGCCTGCATCCTAGTCATGCTCATTTGAATACACTAGTAACTTAGGTATATAACTTAGGTACTATGCACTTTTCAATACTTTACTAACTTAACTTAACTTTTTTTTGTTTGTTTTTTCTTCTTCTAAACCTTAACTAGATCTAGGTAAAGCTAGTAACACAAATCAGCTATGAGTGCACCTTATACTAGACTAAATATCTAATCCTTAAATAAACTGAATACTAAATACACCTTAATTATCCCTAATTTTCTAAAATATCTACTTATCCAACCCTGCAACTAATAACACAAAAATAAGACTAAGACAATTTTGGCGCACACAAGCTAGAATGAAAAGTCCTTTAAAAAGCAAGTAAGAGGTAACAGCTAACTATGAATGCTTAAAAATAATACTTAAACGATCCACAAAACTAAATATCTAATCCTTATATCTAAATATAATGTGGTTGCTCAAAAAATACACAAAACAACAGAGCTATCCAACAGCTACTTAGCTTGGCTAAAGTAGGGTTCAGAAGGGGAACGTGATTTGATTTTTTATAAACTAGATCTAGGTAAAGCTAGTGACACAAATCAGCTATGAGTGCACCTAATACTAGACTAAATATCTAATCCTTAAATAAACTAAATACTAAATACACCTTAATTATCCCTAATTTTCTATAATATCTACTTATCCAACCCTGCAACTAATAACACAAAAATAAGACTAAGACAATTTTGGCGCACACAAGCTAGAATGAAAAGTCCTTTAAAAAGCAAGTAAGAGGTAACAGCTAACTATGAATGCTTAAAAATAATACCTAAACGATCCACAAAACTAAATATCTAATCCTTATATCTAAATATAATGTGATTCCTCAAAAAAATACACACAACAACAGAGCTATCCAACAGCTACTTAGCTTGGCTAAAGCGGGGTTCAGAAGGAACCCCGCTTGCAACGCCACCCCCACTCCCTAGTAGAGCTGGCGTTGCACCGCCCGCTCCACTATTTTGGCTATGACCGGAAGTATTGAAATTGGGCGGAAGTTGGAAGGATCAGAAGGATTGCCGGATTTATGGATTGGATACACAAGGGAGTGTTTCCAGGAGGTAGGCACGTCGTTGGTCGTGATGCAGGAGTTGATGAGGAAGAGAAGGACGTGGCCGATGGAATTGAAGGCGAGCTTCAGGATACGGATGCAGAGGCCGTCAGCACCACGAGCCGGGGAGTTCCGCATACTAAAGACGATGCGGTGTAGGGCACTCATACTGATTGGATGCAGTGAAAAGTAACAAGCTCCCACTCTCGGCAAACGAGTGGGTATATGAAACGAGTATTGTAGTGGAGTAAACGATGTGTGTGTGTGTGTGTGTGTGTGTGTGTGTGTGTGTGTGTGTGTGTGTGTGTGTGTGTGTGTGTGTGTGTGTGTGTGTGTGTGTGTGTGAGTGTGTGTGTGTGTGTGTGTGTGTGTGTGTGTGTGTGTGTGTGTGTGTGTGTGTGTGTGTGTGTGTGTGTGTGTGTGTGTGTGTGTGTGTGTGTGCGTGCGTGCGTGCGTGCGTGCGTGCGTGCGTGCGTGCGTGCGTGCGTGCGTGCGTGCGTGCGTGCGTGCGTGCGTGCGTGCGTGCGTGCGTGCGTGCGTGCGTGCGTGCGTGCGTGCATGATGGTGTGCCCCAGTGGCAGTGGCGGATCCAGGGGGTGACGGGGGTCATGACTCCCCACCCCCACTCCCTTGGGCCATGGGGGCACCACCGCGCCGTGGGGGCACCACCGCGCCGTGGGGGCACCACCGCGCCTTGGGGGCACCAGGGGCAGCACCAAAATAAAGCAAACAAAATCCGCGCCGCTACGCGGCGCAAATCATTCAGTGTTCTTTGAACCAAGGGCACCACCGCGCCGGTGTACCAGGTGCACCACCGTGCCGGTAGGCGGCACTGTGGGGCGAGGGGAGTTTAGTTTAGTTTATTTCAATCATCATCAATGGGCCAATCAAACCCAGTTATAGATGAAGTCACAAACGTAGCGAAACACACGCTAAAACACAAACATACCAACCTAAAAGACACCATACAACATGTGATATAAAATGCGATATAAGACAAAGACATGAGATATTAAGTGGGAACATGACTATAGTCATAGTAGACTGACAACACACAAATACCTGCGGCCTACCTAAAAGACATGACCTATGAGATATAAAACACTATGACTACACTGACTAAGAGTATTGTAGTGGAGTAAACGATGACATGTTTCCTAAAATTATAAAAGACACCTTACAACATGTGATATAAAATGCGATATAAGACAAAGACATTATATACTAAATGAGTGCATGACTAGACTGACAACTCAAAAATACCCACGGCCTACCTAAAAGACATGACCTATGAGATATAAAAGCACTATGATTACACTGACTAGAGTATTGTAGTGGAGTATTCGATGACATGTTTCCTAAAATTACCAATCCCTGTATGCCAGATATCTACGGTCCTTGTATAGTTTAGGAACGTGTTGCAGTGACGAGGGATTCTTACAAACATACTGGACTTGATCGTGTTCACTCTGACACGCGGCACGTGGAACAACAATCTGCTACGGAGTGCACGGGGAGCAGCTGCCAACGGGAATGACTCTACAAGGAAAGACGAGTCAAAATTTGGTTGTGAATAATCCTCAGGAGCATGCTGTCGCATTGTAATCTTCTTGCAGCGAGAGATGCTAGTCCGAAATGACGTAGAAGACCATCATAATCCAAAGCGACATCTGCAACCCGACAGCGAGCGCAGAGCCATGCGCTGCCAGCGAGCGCAGTTCTCGTTTTGCTCGGCCCTACGGAGGACTGTGGGAGAGAATGAACAGAATTCAGAGGACTTACGGAGGACTATTGACATTTGTAGACGGGGAAGAGAGGACTCGGAGGCGAAGGAAAACATACTGAGGCGATCAATCTAAGCCTTCGCTGTATCCATCGGCTGGCGACAGCAAACCTGACAATGAAACATGGATGAGATTCGATAGGATCCGTTGTCGGCCGACTTATGCTGAACTTTTTCAGTTATTTTCAAGTGCGTGTTGATAGCTCCTCTCCATATAACGCAGCCATACTCTAGTATTGATAGAACATTTGCGCAGTATGTCGATATGATTGACTTGGGATTGACATCGTACAATGGGCGACCATTTTTTCCCGTTTGAAACGATCTCATCAAAAGACGAGAGCCCTGTTGGCTTTCTTCAGCACAGCGTCTACATGGGCACCAAAAGCCAACTTTTCGTCTAATATCACTCCCAGATCTCGCATTTCGTGCACTCTTTGAATCCCCGAAACCTGTGATGGGTTTCGTTCGCAGAGTTAGTGAGAGGATTTTACATTTCGCTGGGTTCAGTTTTAACTGCCACGCTGCCGATCACTGGCAGAACCCATCTATATCAGCCTGCAGACCGCGAACATCACTAAAACTGGCAACCCTAGCATATAGCTTAAAATCATCGGCAAACAGGAGACAATCTGAACGTACGACAGCTGGCAGGTCATGACCAGGTCATTGGGAGACACCGGAGCACCGTGCCTCCTTGAATCCAGGAGGGAAAACTATGGTCTGGTGCCGCCATGAAATCACAAGCATTGGTCGCCGGAAAAAAAAACGCGAAATGATGCTAAATTAAAATAGCTAAATTATGCAAAAAATGTCTATTCATGCCTCCCGTCCCTTGGGCTATGAAGGGGCACCAACGTGCCTTTATACCAGAGGCAACAACGTATCGGAATCGAGGGGCCGTGAGGGCCCCCTTGGGCTGGTACATATAGATTACAGTACCTTTCTATTTGTAGGGCCTAGTTATCCAGACAAAAACAAAAATAAAGCAAAAAACTCCGCGCCGCTACGCGGCGCAAATCAATCTGTTTTCTTTTCCAATACAAAAGGGTCTAATATAGACTGTACACATGCGGCCGCAGGTGATGGATATGGGGGGCCACCTTTGGCCTTAAATGAAGGGGGAAACGTGTCTTGTGACCCCATCTTTTGCTCCAGACATATTTTCTCGTTTTGACCCTGCATGCTGGTTCCAATAGCAAAAATTAATTATCCAACCCGCTCAAAACCTCAAATTTTGGCAATAACAATTGATCGCATGTATACGATTTACTGCCTGTAAAAACGGCTTCCAAACCCCCTCCCCCTGGTCACGAACCTCGACTTCCCTCTTGATCAATTCTTCATCAGCTGTCTGGGGCCGCCCTAGACTGTACAAATGATATATTTTAGCAATATCTGCGGCACTTTAAATGATAGAAAGGGTACGACTGATATTGCAAATACCTACCTATATCAAACGTTGTTAATTTAAACAAAAAATGCTGAAATAGGGGCATCATCAAAATATAGTAGACCAAATCCGTCGAGTTTTCAGATTTTGGTATAGGTAGGGGCATCACTGCAATTGATGACCCCTCCCTCCTTGACGATTTTCTGGATCCGCCCCTGCCGAGTGGAAACATCTGAAATGTGTTTTGGTCGTTCTCGTTTTGCTCGGTCCTACGGAAGACTGTGGGAGAGAATGAACAGAATTCAGAGGACTTACGGAGGACTATTGACATTTGTAGACGGGGAAGAGAGGACTCGGAGGCGAAGGAAAACATAGTGAGGCGATCAATCTAAGCCTTCGCTGTATCCATCGGCTGGCGACAGCAAACCTGACAATGAAACATGGATGAGATTCGATAGGATCCGTTGTCGGCCGACGGCAGAGAGGTTCGGCAGGATACAGAGAGGTTCGGCAGGATACAGAGAGGTTCGGCAGGATACAGAGAGGTTCGGCAGGATACAGAGAGGTTCGGCATGATACAGAGAGGTTCGGCATGATACAGAGAGGTTCGGCAGGATACAGAGAGGTTCGGCAGGATACAGAGAGGTTCGGCATGATACAGAGAGGTTCGGCAGGATACCAGAGAGGTTTGGCATGATACAGAGAGGTTCGGCAGGATACAGAGAGGTTCGGCAGGATACAGAGGTTCGGCACGATGCAGAGGTTCGGCATGATACAGAGAGGTTCGGCACGATACAGAGGTTCGGCATGATACAGAGAGGTTCGGCATGATACAGAGAGGTTCGGCATGATACAGAGAGGTTCGGCACGATACAGAGGTTCGGCACGATACAGAGAGGTTCGGCAGGATACAGAGAGGTTCGGCAGGATACAGAGAGGTTCGGCACGATACAGAGGTTCGGCACGATACAGAGAGGTTCGGCACGATACAGAGAGGTTCGGCATGATACAGAGAGGTTCGGCATGATACAGAGAGGTTCGGCATGATACAGAGGTTCGGCAGGATACAGAGAGGTTCGGCACGATACAGAGGTTCGGCACGATACAGAGGTTCGGCATGATATAGAGAGGTTCGGCAGGATACAGAGGTTCGGCACGATACAGAGGTTCGGCATGATACAGAGAGGTTCGGCAGGATACAGAGAGGTTCGGCAGGATACAGAGGTTCGGCATGATACAGAGAGGTTCGGCATGATACAGAGGTTCGGCACGATACAGAGAGGTTCGGCATGATACAGAGGTTCGGCACGATACAGAGAGGTTCGGCATGATACAGAGAGGTTCGGCATGATACAGAGGTTCGGCATGATACAGAGGTTCGGCATGATACAGAGAGGTTCGGCACGATACAGAGGTTCGGCACGATACAGAGAGGTTCGGCATGATACAGAGAGGTTCGGCACGATACAGAGAGGTTCGGCAGGATACAGAGAGGTTCGGCAGGATACCAGAGAGGTTTGGCATGATACAGAGAGGTTCGGCATGATACAGAGAGGTTCGGCACGATACAGAGAGGTTCGGCACGATACAGAGAGGTTCGGCACGATACAGAGGTTCGGCATGATACAGAGAGGTTCGGCACGATACAGAGGTTCGGCACGATACAGAGAGGTTCGGAATGATACAGAGAGGTTCGGCATGATACAGAGAGGTTCGGCATGATACAGAGAGGTTCGGCATGATACAGAGAGGTTCGGCACGATACAGAGAGGTTCGGCATGATACAGAGAGGTTCGGCATGATACAGAGAGGTTCGGCATGATACAGAGAGGTTCGGCATGATACAGAGAGGTTCGGCATGATACAGAGAGGTTCGGCATGATACAGAGAGGTTCGGCACGATACAGAGAGGTTCGGCATGATACAGAGAGGTTCGGCATGATACAGAGAGGTTCGGCATGATACAGAGAGGTTCGGCATGATACAGAGAGGTTCGGCATGATACAGAGAGGTTCGGCATGATACAGAGAGGTTCGGCACGATACAGAGGTTCGGCACGATACAGAGAGGTTCGGCATGATACAGAGAGGTTCGGCATGATACAGAGAGGTTCGGCATGATACAGAGAGGTTCGGCACGATACAGAGGTTCGGCACGATACAGAGAGGTTCGGCATGATACAGAGAGGTTCGGCATGATACAGAGAGGTTCGGCATGATACAGAGAGGTTCGGCACGATACAGAGAGGTTCGGCATGATACAGAGAGGTTCGGCATGATACAGAGAGGTTCGGCATGATACAGAGAGGTTCGGCATGATACAGAGAGGTTCGGCACGATACAGAGGTTCGGCATGATACAGAGGTTCGGCATGATACAGAGAGGTTCGGCACGATACAGAGGTTCGGCATGATACAGAGGTTCGGCATGATACAGAGAGGTTCGGCACGATACAGAGGTTCGGCATGATACAGAGGTTCGGCATGATACAGAGGTTCGGCATGATACAGAGAGGTTCGGCAGGATACAGAGAGGTTCGGCAGGATACAGAGAGGTTCGGCAGGATACAGAGAGGTTCGGCATGATACAGAGAGGTTCGGCATGATACAGAGAGGTTCGGCATGATACAGAGAGGTTCGGCACGATACAGAGAGGTTCGGCATGATACAGAGAGGTTCGGCACGATACAGAGAGGTTCGGCACGATACAGAGGTTCGGCATGATACAGAGGTTCGGCATGATACAGAGAGGTTCGGCACGATGCAGAGGTTCGGCATGATACAGAGGTTCGGCATGATACAGAAGTTCGGCAGGATACAGAGAGGTTCGGCAGGATACATATGCACTGTCACTGTCCGACGAGGCAGCAAATAGACCGCCACCATCATCACATCTCGTCCATCTGGCAACGTTCAAATGCCAGCCAGGCAACAGAAGAATAGTGTGTTAAAGATGGTATGCAACGAGAAATAGGTAAATGGTGAATATTTGTGTCCAAACGCTGCTGTAATGGACAATGCGATGCTAGAGTGTCATCTTTTATGTAATCACATTTCTATTCGTGGCTTCCCGGGAAAGGTAAAATCCTCTGACACATTGTGTTAGCCCAGGCTGATGAAGAAATTGGCTGGTGCGACCGCCTGTCGCCCAATCCAGTTAATTGTCAGCCCGACTTCAACGCCAGCTCAACGGTCAGCAGCACTTCGCTATATCAAATCACTTACTCAGTCGGTCAGGAAGTCATTGACATAGTTTCACCTCTATGGTACAACCTAGGCATTGCTTTAGGTCTGGGTATGACCGGAGAAACAGCTACGACGGCGAAATTCACCCCACGCCGCATTACCCGTCTTCGCCGAATTCTCTTATATAACTTTTGAAATGGTTGTTCAGTCATGGAAATAATAACAGTAAAAGTGGCCCGGCGGCAATGCTAAGTGCACGAGCGCCTATATTCACTGCCTCGATTGTCTATGGCGGAGGGAACGGCGGGGTCCGTGCCTCGTCCCTCGCCTCGCCACGTGCCTTGCTACGTCACGTGCCTCGCCTCGCCACGTGCCTTGCTACGTCACGTGCCTCGTCTCGCCACGTGCCTTGCAACGTCACGTTCCTCGCCTCGCCACGTGCCGAAGGTATATCCAGCTCAGTGACCTTTGTCATCTGAAACTTGGTAGCCGGATACCAGGAGGCAGGCACCAACCACGGCGACTCACAGCGCCATATTACTGCGCCACGGGCAGTCAAAGACGTGCTGTTCCCTGTTGAAACGCGAAAATGCTTTGATAGAAACGTGCGTTGATTGCAAAAGGTTTTGACGTTCGCAACATAGTTTAGTCTCATATTTGACTGAGCCAGAAATAACTAGACACACAGAGACGGTTCTGCGAACGTTTGCTAAGACGGGGCACTGCGTCTCGAAACTCAGGGTTGGTTGCTCTAGCCCAGTCACCTGTCAATGGCTTGGGACTCCGAAATATGTGTGCCAGTTTTGCATGTCTCTGTGTACTGTTATCGGGCACTCACCACTCAAAAGATTCAGTCTCATTCCTCTAACAAATCACAGAAAAGGCAGCGACTGCCATGTAACCGTTATTCAAGACACGCCAGAGTACCTGCACTTGAACCAGACGATATTAGTGTACACTTCTGCTCACATACAAATGTATCTATTCAAGCGCTGCAGGGCACGCGATGCGGGCTGTTTTTTCAGCTTTTTTGTTTGTTTGCACAACGCTGCAGAGGCCGTCTGTCCCACATCCTACTCTATGAAACGCTGCAGAGGAAAATCTGACGGTTACTTCACTAACAACTACCTCGGTCTTGCCGGATCTGATTCGCCAAACACATTTCACAGTAATGGGAATTGTTCAGCAGCACTGCTCAGTAACCAAGCCAGGTTCGCAGTCTGTAATGAATAGGCTTGTTTCCGCTTCAGCGAATGATCCTTTCGCTCTAACACCACACAATGACCAGTTGCGCCTCCACAGCCAATCAATACCGCCAAACACGCCGAATGGCTGAGTGACGGTATCTGTTCCCGTAATCGGCATTCACTCCTCTGCGCTCCAGTGTTTGTGTCGTGGAAGTCAGAGTGGGGCCAAAAATACCACCTCTATAGACGAGACACGCCATGTCTGATGGACGCCAGCATCGGAGGATGTACGCTATGTCTGGCCGTCAACGACCACGCGGAACATTCGCTCGGAGTCAATTTTGGCGGTGTACGGCGTCTGAAGAAATAATGACGCTAAATAGCAGAGTAGGGCGATGTTTTGCCGACATGAATTTGTTAGCAGCTGCGCTTGCCAACAAGGAAGCAGTGGTGGAAGTACACGGACATGAAAAATAAATGTCCATGTTGTAGGGTGCCCTAGACATAGTTTTGTGCTGCCTTGATGGTGCTGCAGAGACACCATCAAGGCAGCACAAAACTAGGCACAAAACAAGGCAGCACAATACTTTAGATATCGGTCTCCTTATGCGAAACGCATTTATTCCGAAAGCCACTAGAAGTTAACATCCGTGCGAATATGTAGGTCTGAACTGAACTGAACTGAACTGAACTGAACTGAACTGAACTGAACTGAACTGAACTGAACTGAACTGAACTGAACTGAACAATCTGTGTTCCCAGATCGATCGCAGATTTGTTGCTAATGTGATATGGAAGTATAAGACTGGAATGGTTGGTGGACTATTACCATTGGCACGACCCAGACGGAATGGTGTCTGGTGGTAAAACCGTTATCAACCGACAAAATGGAGTCTGGTGGGGAAAGGTCGGTGGCGGAATGGAGTCTGGTGGGGAAAGGTTGGTGGCGGAATGGTGCATGGTGGGGAAAGTTCAGTGGTGGAATGGTGCCTGGTGGGGAAAGGTTGGTGGCGGAATGGTGCCTGGTGGGGAAAGGTCAGTGGCGGAATGGTGCCTGGTGGGGAAAGGTCGGTGGGTGGAATGGTGTCTGGTGGGGAAAGGTTGGTGGTGGAATGGTGTCTGACGGGGAGAGGTTAGTGGCGGAATGGTGTCTGGTGGGGAGAGGTCAGTGGCGGAATGGTGTCTGGTGGGGAGAGGTCGGTGGCACCTTCGGCACGCGAGCTTCATCAGCACCTAACGGTCGGATGCCGGCGGCCGACGGTGGCACCAAATGACCCGGTCGATCGCTAAACTGCGGACCGGGCCGCCGCCCGATGATGCCAACCGACTATCCGCCCCGCGCGAAAAGGTAAAGGTGTCACGCTGAAATACCTCACTGCGGTCCTGTCGGGATGTGGTGAGCACTGCATACCGGCACAGGCTCCACCAACGCCGCTCAGACCAGCAGTGGTCATTTGGTAGAGTGTTCTTGTCGATGGCTATTTATTCAATGCCAATCAATGTCAATGACAATTTATTGATACAACTGATCAGCAGCAGACAAGTTGTCATTCTTATACGAATTATGGAAATTGAAGTATCATATCCATATTCCGCTTCATGTCAGAAGTTAAAACCAGTAAGGCGGCGTAGTCGGCGATGAACGAGCGAGCGCGAAGGAAATGTATGGCGAATTTCAACTCGATAGGGCAAGTAGTTTCTGAGATACAAAAAAGTGCGCACGTGCGCACGTGCAGAGACGAGGTAGGTGGGGTACCCCTGACTTGTGGGAAATTGGCGGCTGGAGGTCCCTAACCATACACCAAATTTGTACACAATCGGATCCGCCGTTCCTGATATATGTATATAATAGGGGTGTGCACGTGCGCACGTGCAGAGGCACCATACCCATGACTTGTGGGAAAGTGGCGGCGGAGGATCCCTAACCACACACCAAATTTGAACACAATCGGCTCAGCCGTTCCTGAGATATATAATAGGGATGTGCACGTGTGCACGTGCGCACGTGCAGAGGCACCCCACACATGACTTGTGGGAAGGCGGCGGCGGAGGGTCCCTAACCACACACCAAATTTGAACACAATCGGATCCGCGGTTCCTGAGATATATAATAGGGGTGTGCACGTGCGCACGTGCAGAGGCACCATACCCATGACTTGTGGGAAAGTGGCAGCGGAGGATCCCTAACCACACACCAAATTTGAACACAATCGACCAAGCCGTTCCTGAGATATAGAATAGGGGTGTGCACGTGCGCACGTGCAGAGGCACCCCACCCCTGACTTGTGGGAAAGTGGCGGCTGAGAGGTCCCTAACCACACACCAAATTTGAACACAATCGGCCCAGCCGTTGCGGAGTTTTTGCGAGAAAACACCTTTCAACACCCCTCACACGGCACACGCCACGTGCAGTGGTAGTAACCCACATGAGTCCGCACCGGTCTCAAACAGGTTTGGTTGGATGGGGCTACTCAGCAAAGAAACCCGCTTGTCAATCGGACGTGCGGTTGCAGAGATATTAGCTTCTCAAAAGCGTCGCCACGGGCCGGGTCGGGCCGCTCATATTCAGATTTTTTCCCATATACCACGGAAGGACGAGCGAGCGCTTCGCTCGTAATCAGTGTCTTCTAGAGCGAAGGTTCCTCTGGGAAGCTTCGCCTGTAACTGGCCTAAAAAAAATTGAATCTCCAAACCTTTCGTAAGTATTTCGTAAGTCAATTCCTAAGTTAATTCATAAATACCGACGTGAATACGGATGTTCTTAATTATCCAGAAAGTTCGTACGAAAAATCGTTAAGTTTTCAACGTGAATACCAAAATCTTCTTACGAATGAAAATCCACTTACGAAGTCGACGTAAATACGGCCCCTGAACTTGACCTGAACTTGACACTAACTTCACGTAAATTAAGTCAGGTGGTAAAATGACTATCACTATCGAATTATACGTGGCAAATAAGTCATAAAACATGTGTTGCATGATTTTCGTAGATAATTTGCACAAAGTGACCTTTCGTGACTTGACCTTGACCTTGACTTTTGCCAAAAATATCACTTTAGCTCATGCGAGATGTTTATCATACCTTTGGCAGTACTTTGTGTGAAAATGGTCGTACTTGAAGACTTTAGATGGAAAGTATGGCCCATAAACTCAAATACGTCGATTTTGACGTTTGACCTGACCATGACCTGACATTTGACCTCCCTTTGACACTTTTAGTTGGTTTAGATTAGTCTCATTGATAGCTTTGGAATGCCGCCTTGCGCGTCTCGCTGGGATTATTGGTTCGGAAGATAACCAGGGGGCGTTTAACGCCCCCCCTCCCCCGTCAATGGTGTTCGGCTGAGACCCCAGTCAATGCCGGATTAAGTCTCACCTCACATCGGGTCAATTTCGCCATTGCACGAACTATATTGCATGCACAAGTTCGTAAAAACAACCCTACAATATATAGCATTTGATATTATGAGCTTTACATTCGGAAACTTGATATGGTCAAATGTCTCTTTCAAAAGATGACTAGATAAAGATGGGCATTGCTGTGGGAACGCAGCTTGCCTGGTAACTCTTTTCGATGACATCAAATATATGTGAACCATCGAACGTTTGAATAATTATTTTCAGGCAGAAATTAAATACAATAAATGAATATCCACATTTATAGAGTAAATTGTTGTTTTGGTTTCCCTGGTAATGGTACAACATGCATGCTTCACTGTAGGTATACAAAAGCATTTCCTAAAGAATGTTTCCAAAAATATTGCGATTATCTGGGTAATATATATATGAGATGTGAACTCCCATCAATGGGTGTTCGTTAGCTACTCGTCTTCTTTCTCGCGTTTGTGCACCAATACAGAATGCAGTTAGTCAATTGAGGAATAGTGCTCCTTGGGAAAAGTATGTGGAGTGATGGAAAAGATTGTCTTGATTACGGTTCTGGTATTCGTTTTTGCGAAAAAGTACCAATTTGTCATAGTTGGACAAATATTGATATTGCGACGTGTGACGTCACAGCAATCTTGCGTCACCAAAATGAGTTGTGACGTCATACCGGCAAAAGTCTATCCTTGAATCAGCTTTTGTAAATAACACTAATACAACAAGTAACAACCTCGTTCGCTGGGCAATTTGTAATAATTTGAAGCACAAAATATTCATATTTGTACATGCGTGAAATGTGAATGTTTGTACTATGGCGTTGCATGATTGGAGTTGGAGTGGCGTTGCGTGAACCTGAAGTCACACCCATAAATGTGCATGTGCATAAATATATTTGCTATACCCATAAATGTGTTTGTGTAAATAAATGTGTGGAGTGCTTCTACTGCAGCGAACATTGCAGCTACCGGTACGAATCACCCGTTAAAAGATGCGACTTTTCAAGACGAGTGTCTGCATTATTTGCAATTGGAAATCCAATGGAAATTGACAAAGTTATGGCCAATAATATTTCTAGCTCATCGTGAACTCATCGCAAGGCCGTCAACCAAAAAGAAACATTGTCAAAATTCAATCGATATATTGCAGGTACCGCGACGTGAAACGGATTTTGAACCCATTGAAACATGCATATTTTCACGAAGCATCTTTTGGTAATTTTCAATTGGAAATCGGTTCAAAATTAACCAAGTTATTTACTCAAATCTGAAGCCACTTGTATACTAGGGACATAAATACTGGATGTGCTTCTATTGCAGCGAACATTGCAGTTACAGGCACGAACCACCCATCAAAAGCACCATCAAAGGCACCATCAACCCAAAAAACATTGTCGCAATTCAATGACATATTGTAGATACCGCGACCAGCCACCCATCAAAACATGCGTATTGTCACGAAACATATTTTTGTAATTTTCAATTGTAAATCGGTTCAAAATTGGCGAAATTATTTACTTACACCCAAGCCACATGATTTGTCAGATTTGTCGTGTTTGCCTTGGACCACAGCAGCGGCGACAGTGCAATCTAGACGAATCAGCTTCGTGAAACAGATTTTGAACCAACGGCTACGCCAGGCGAGGAACGAGCCTGCCTTGCAATTCTGTTACCAAACACATGATGCGTTTTGGTGGTGGTCGGTTCAAATAGCGAAAACGAAGTGCGGTAGAAATCACACTAATGACGTATGCGAAACGTCACAAGATTTGACCCTTTAAAATATAAAAAAATATACCCAACGGTTTTTGCGTTGAAACTCAGCAACTAGGTCGTCTTGGAAGGAAAAATGACAGATTTTGACATTTCTTAGTACACCCGACAATCTGGCTATCTCAGTTAAAAACGAATGTAAAAAGTTCACTATTCTATTTAACCCGCCATTGACTGGGGGGTTGGGCGTTTAACGCCTCCCCCCTTGATGAATTTTCGTAATAGCTTGGAAACCAATAGGGCTATCAACGTGAAAATGTGGGTACCTTCTTCGAAATCACGTTTACGTCTTGTCAAAAAACAAAGAAATTTCGTCCAAATTTTGTTGAGTTATAGCGAATTTAGTGACGTCACTACACACGAGTTTTACACCAAAATCAGCTAAAATGTAACAGACCGTACAAATGCCATATTTTGAGAAAAATGCAATTCAAAAACGTAAAAAGATCGCAAATCGCAAGATCTACACATGGCTATCTCGGATTTTTGAAACAATTGGTTTTTGACCCCAAAAAAAATTAAAAAGGTTGTTTTTTGGAAAATGCCCACAAAATAAATTTGTCAAAGATATTAAAAAATCCGGCATACTTATCAGAGAACCACATATGGGAAACTATCATACCAAATTTCAGAATGATATCACCATTTTTGACTGACCTGTGGCATATAAAGTATTGGTAACTCATGACGCATATTTACTAATTGCGTTTTTTGGCTTTTATTGACCAGATACAGACAAATAAATAGTACCACTGTATTTCTGAGACGAAACTGATCTAGCAATATACCTTTTTCATTTAGATTCATCAATTACAAATTTTGACCTTCATTGACCTGAACGTGACCTGAACTTGACATTAACTTCACGTAAATGAAGTCACGTGGTAAAATGACTATCGCTATATAACTCTACGTGGAACTTAACTCATAGAACATGTGTTGCATGACTTTCGTAGATATTTTGAGCATAGTTACTTTTTGTGACCTGACCTTGACCTTTACCTTGGCCAACAATCTCACTTTAGCTCATGTGAGATGTATATTATACCTTTGGCAGCACTTTGGGTGATCATGGTTATCATCGAAGGCTTTTGATGGAAAGTATGGCTCATATACTCAAATACGGCGATTTTGACCTTTGACCTGACCGTGACCTGACATTTTACCTCACTTTGAAAGTTTTGAGCATGATTCAGATTCGTCTCATTGAGAGCTTTCGAATGCCGCCTTGCGGATCTCGCGGCGATAATTGGTTCGGAAGATAACGAGGGGGCGTTTGACGCCCCCCCCCCCCCCCCCCCCCCAGTCAATGGCGTTCGGCTGAGACCCCAGTAAATGCCGGGCTAAGTTGATTTGTGTGCAGTAATAGCTTATAATATGCGCAAATACTTAAACTTTTGGAATCAGTGCATTCTAACATATCAGCATTCCTTTAAAATGTAACTTATTTCGAAAACCTGTCGGCTGTCCATTCACCTTCCATGAAGCAACATTGACAATCCTGACCTCACCTAGTAACAATCTCCCTCCCACCTTATAAATAGCACCACCTTCATTTGACCTCAGCCTGGTCAGTCTGGTCCCATTGTAGCCAATTTCCACTAACCGTGACCGGTAAGTGGTAACTGTAGAAGACGTGGCCCGGGGCGCTGACGATCGTGCCCCGCGGCGCTCCCCAGCGACACCCAATCACCGCCGACCCTGACCTGACCATTCAATCCGCCCGTGCCGCCGACGCGCTTTCCTCCGTATTTTGGCCGGCCGTTTGTCGCCGCCCGTGAGCGACAGTCACGCTGCCGTTTCTGCTTGATGAGAGCCAGAAGTCATCAAGTCCACATCGGGTCGATGGCGCGGCAAGCACTCGAAATAATTCATCGAGGACATGGCCAGCGGTATCAGATTTCGGGCCAGCCGGGCCTGGCAGATTGAGCGGATCCTGTTGACACGTGGGGTAAATATCGGTCGACTGGGTTATCTTGGTGTCACAGCTGTGGCGGCGGATGCAGTCCCCCCCCCCCCCCCCCCCCCCTCCTCCTGGAGCTACTGCCTATAACGGCCCGGCGACGCTCGCCTCCCTTTGAGCGTCACCGTGACGTCGAGTGTGATGGTGTGATCTGCGAGCGGCGTGTGGGGGCGTGTTGGGCTCTGTGTGAATGTATGACGTCACTGGCGGCTTACTGCGATGTCGCCGGCCGATCCGCGTCCGTCAGCGCTGGATCGGGCGATCCATCGGCGCGGGATCGGGCCATCCATCAGCGCGGGATCGGGCGATCCATCAGCGGGACACATGTGGCCGACAGTCGAAATCGGCGGCCGGCAGCGGCGCCTGCCCGCCCCAGTTAGTTCTAAGTCGGTCAGACCGAACACACGCACACACGCACACACGCACACACGCACACACGCACACACGCACACACGCACACACGCACACACGCACACACGCACACACGCACACACGCACACACGCACACACGCACACACGCACACACGCACACACGCACACACGCACACACGCACACACGCACACACGCACACACGCACACACGCACGCACGCACGCACGCACGCACGCACGCACGCACGCACGCACGCACACACGCACACACGCACACACGCACACACGCACACACGCACGCACGCACGCACGCACGCACGCACGCACGCACGCACGCACACACGCACACACGCACACACGCACACACGCACACGCGCACACGCGCACACGCGCACACGCGCACACACGCACACACGCGCACACGCACACACGCACACACGCACACACGCACACATGTAGGCAGCGCGGCGGTCTAAAAAATGTACCAACGAAGTATTGAACCGTGATTCAGTACAGTTTCGTTCTAGAATGTCGCCCATATCATGGGAAAACATTTTGTATTTGATTTGCCTGACCTGTGACGGCATGAATGACCCTAGACTAACAAGTCTTGGTTACTAAAGTAAACAAATCAGGATTACCGAATGACGTCTGAATTTTGAAATAATCCCAGGAGATCTGTAGATAAAATGGGATGCAACCAGGGATGCAAAAATAGCGCCCAGTAAGTCGCGATATGAAACTACCGCGCTAATGGCGGCTTGAATCCGACGAACTTTGCAGATGGAATACAAATACAATTTAACAATTTGTGAAACTGAGCGTAATATTGAGGTATTTAAATTATTTTGTAAATTACGAAAAATACCAGATTATTCAATGCTAATCTTCCTCATTCTGAACACTTTGATAGTGTGCCCTAAGCCAAAGCAGTCAAAATCTAATAATTGTCACAATGACACTGATTCATTGTATTCAGTTCCACTGGTTCGGATTCTACTAATGCTTCACAGATAAACACGGCCATCAGTTCACTGTCGCGGACATTTAGATTACTTTCGATTCGGCGATCAGGCCAGCAAAGTAATCCGTTAAGCTAGCAGACCGTAGTCGGTTAAGCACTTGAGACTGCTGCTGACATATGTTGATGGAGCATGGAAACAATCGAAGACTGTAAATATAACCAGAAGCTTTATTGCGGAGTAGCTGAGGGCAAATGAGTTTCTTTGAATTCTTACATATGCTCTATTCGGAGTAACTACATTCGCCTTTTATATTTATACTTTCACTTGGTGTTAAAATGCATTTACCGTGTGGACGGTGGAATAAAGTTAGAAATATTTACAATGGACCTAGGTTCGGCACCCTTCGGCCAGTTCAGTCTAGGCTTACGCTTTGACAGTGTCAGCACTGCAATACAATGACAGACGCTGATCCGATGGCGGTTTTATGTCGCGTGTAGGGACACTGGAACTCCGGCTCCGCCGCACGGACGGCTGCCAGCGGCAGCGCTGTATCCAACCTGGGCCTACTTTCCGCAGTGGTACTGTAACTGTAGCGTAATGTCCGGTCATGACCGCAGTGGTACTGTAACTGTATAGCGTAATGTCCGGTCATGACCGCAGTGGTACTGTAACTGTATAGCGTAATGTCCGGTCATGACCACAGTGATACTGTAACTGTATAGCGTAATGTCCGGTCATGACCGCAGTGGTACTGTAACTGTAGCGTAATGTCCGGTCATGACCGCAGTGGTACTGTAACTGTAGCGTAATGTCCGGTCATGACCGCAGTGGTACTGTAACTGTATAGCGTAATGTCCGGTCATGACCGCAGTGGTACTGTAACTGTAGCGTAATGTCCGGTCATGATCGCAGTGGTACTGTAACTGTATAGCGTAATGTCCCGTCATAACCGCAGTGGTACTGTAACTGTATAGCGTAATGTCCGGTCATGACCGCAGTGGTACTGTAACTGTATAGCGTAATGTTCGGTCATGACCGCAGTGGTACTGTAACTGTATAGCGTAATGTCCGGTCATGACCACAGTGATACTGTAACTGTATAGCGTAATGTTCGGTCATGACCGCAGTGGTACTGTAACTGTATAGCGTAATGTCCGGCCATGACCGCAGTGGTACTGTAACTGTATAGCGTAATGTCCGGTCATGACCACAGTGATACTGTAACTGTATAGCGTAATGTTCGGTCATGACCGCAGTGGTACTGTAACTGTATAGCGTAATGTCCGGTCATGACCGCAGTGGTACTGTAACTGTATAGCGTAATGTCCGGCCATGACCGCAGTGGTACTGTAACTGTATAGCGTAATGTCCGGTCATGACCACAGTGATACTGTAACTGTATAGCGTAATGTTCGGTCATGACCGCAGTGGTACTGTAACTGTATAGCGTAATGTCCGGTCATGACCGCAGTGGTACTGTAACTGTATAGCGTAATGTCCGGCCATGACCGCAGTGGTACTGTAACTGTATAGCGTAATGTCCGGTCATGACCACAGTGGTACTGTAACTGTAGCGTAATGTGCGGTCATGTGACCGAACGTATCACCATAGCCGCGCACAGCGTAAGGGCAAACTGTCAATCCGGACACGACATATTCACTCAGTATCTTCTCTTAAACCTTTGTGAACGCTGTCCTGTGCGTAGCACGTATTCCGTTTTAGAACACAGTTAATGTGAAAGTCTGAACGTCATCAGCACAAATGTCTGTGCTTATGACGTCGGTGTCTGTACAGCTCCGTATCGTGGTAGTGGTTTCATTAAGCGCTTTAGCCTGCTGGCACATATTTTGGACACCACACTCACCCATCATATCCCTGGGCAAAATATCTCACCACACCCACGATGTGAGGGGGTCTGCATTTGACACTGTTTCAGCTTGAAAGAGTACCTACAATTAAAATGCAATATATTTATTGGGGCAAATGAATGACATTGATTGATAGTCGATTGATTGAGAGTCGTACAAAAGCAAGACATTGCCTTGTCTTGCAGCTAAAAATACCGCGAGTACTTTCGGATAGTCAATGTATCCTATGCGAAATAACGCAAATATAGGGATTTGACGCCGTCTCTGGTGATTCAAATGGAAGCATTTTCAGCATCCATAGCTATCGCTCGCATATTGAGATCAATAGGTCTCAAAATCACGAGCTGTTGATGGCTAGCCTTAGGCATTACGACTTCACATTAAGCCCTCCATGTGAGTAAATATTCATCATCGAGCATGCAATACGATCATAACTCACATTAACTATCAAGTGCACAAATTTAACGTTTTAACTGTCCGTTGATTATAACCGTGACGGTCGCAATCTATACCTATGTCGTCGGTTCATTGGGTGCAAAGTGTGACTCAGGGGCAACCCTGTATTGGGCCCCAACTGATGTATATAGCGGAGCGATGAACAACATTGAACAGCCAAGTCCCAATGTATACTGTGCCGCATAGCTCAGCGTACGGCGGCACAGTATAAGCAGCCATTTTCTTCCGGTGAGCAAGAACGGCGTCAAACTTCGTCAGCTTACTGACTTGACGTCTAAATTGACGACCCGTTTTCCGAGTGGCGGCTTGAAAGCTGGTCATTTGTGTGTAGTCGTGTTCGTCTCGTCTCGACGATCACAAGTGCCTGTTCACAAGCAACCCATTGAAACGATATGAAGGTAGAGACACACGGATTCACATAAACAAGGTGAATTAGGAATAAAATAAACTACAAAAGAATACAATAAACCACTAAGCTGTGTGTGCTGATGGCCAGTGGCGTGACATAACAGTTAGTCATGACATAGCATGTGCATTCTCCAACTTTGTGTTACCTTTGCTTACTGTATAGTATATTATAGTATAGTATAGTATAGTATAGTATTTTATTGAGGTCTCCAGTGCTTGGCTTTTCAGCTCTCGCGTCAATGACATTTCATCAAATCTAACCATGTAAAATCGATCTTATCACATACCGCATACACACGAAAGTAAAAACACTACACGCTGATACTACACATAAAAAAACACCACACAAAATACAATCGCTAAATAACATTTAAAACATGATCAGCCAATGAGTATTAAAAGAAACTCTAGATAGACGTTAAGGCGAGCATGTTACTGTTGACTAGCAATTTGTATGCGCTCATTCCACGCCATCGCGGCCCTGGAGGGAAAGCTGCGCCTTGCTGCCTCGGTCCTGAATCCAGGCAGCTCCAGCATCCCTGCCTCAGTTCCTCGCGTCTGTCTACTCGAAACAATGGCACGGCGAGTCAGGCAGTCAGCTAGAGCAGGTGGGCCTGTGTCGGAGAGCAGCCGCTTCACCATGGCCAGGTCTCCAGCCTTGATCATCTCCTCGAACCTCGGCCAGCCCAGGGCCTGCAGGGTGGGACTAATGTGATCTCGTCCGTGTTGTCCTGACACTATGCGGGCTCCAAAGGTGATTATTTTTTAATTCGTCTTCTTTGAGTCACGTTACACCTACATTAGAGACTTGCATCAGGACCTTTGAACTGTAACCTTATGCACCTTAGAAGAACCTACCTTTTCAAGTAAAATCAATAGTTAAAATATTTATAAAAGCACTTGCTTTCTTTCTCTTTTTTTTCTTATTTCGTTTGTCCCACCGAAGGGCTAATTTATTCACACAAAAAAAACAAACACATCAATACAAACTGCACTGCACATTGTCGCACTCACATGGTCATACATCATACAGCCGTCTCGCTACGGCTCACATCTCCTCACTCTGGCACACACCACTGTAGCCTACCTAGACAATAAACTTTTCGCTTACATCGCAGTCCAGTACATGTGCAAATGAGGCGTGTGCGTGTGCGTGTGCGTGTGCGTGTGCGTGTGCGTGTGCGTGTGCGTGTGCGTGTGCGTGTGCGTGTGCGTGTGCGTGTGCGTGTGCGTGTGCGTCTGCGCGTGCGTGTGCGTGTGCGTGTGCGTGTGCGTGTGCGTGTGCGTGTGCGTGTGCGTGTGCGTGTGCGTGTGCGTGTGCGTGTGCGTGTGCGTGTGCGTGTGCGTGTGCGTGTGCGTGTGCGTGTGCGTGTGCGTGTGCGTGTGCGTGTGCGTGTGCGTGTGCGTGTGCGTGTGCGTGTGCGTGTGCGTGTGCGTGTGCGTGTGCGTGTGCGTGTGCGTGTGCGTGTGCGTGTGCGTGTGCGTGTGCGTGTGCGTGTGCGTGTGCGTGTGCGTGTGCGTGTGCGTGTGCGTGTGCGTGTGCGTGTGCGTGTGCGTGTGCGTGTGCGTGTGCGTGTGCGTGTGCGTGTGCGTGTGCGTGTGCGTGTGCGTGTGCGTGTGCGTGTGCGTGTGCGTGTGCGTGTGCGTGTGCGTGTGCGTGTGTGTGTGTGTGTGTGTGTGTGTGTGTGTGTGTGTGTGTGTGTGTGTGTGTGTGTGTGTGTGTGTGTGTGTGTTCATATGCATTGGCGTCAGCCACGAGTGTGTAACGCATTTAATAATTAATTAATTACGAGAGGATAACCTTTAATGTTTTCCATTTATTTGCAAAACTCTCTAGCTTGTCTTTCAGTCTGCTAGCAAGCTTTTCGTGCTTTTGTGTTCTTTTTGTGCTTCAATTTTTAATAAATTTATCATATGAGTGGTTTCAGGTTTTTTACCGGCGTTGCAGGATCTGTATATTACTGCTTTAGCTACAGTGATTATGAGTGTTTGTAATGGATCTGTTTCTTGTGTGAAGAACCATGACTGAACGTTGTGGTGGAAATTTATTTGATATTGAGTGTGCAACTTTCTATCGATATCTTGCAAAAATGTTTGAGTAACTGGACACTGCCAGAATAAATGAATTATTGTTTGAATAAATGAATTATTGTTTCGGTATCTCGCGTACAAAATGTACAAGTGCTATTGTCGGATATTCGAATTGTATGTAAGAACTTATTAGTTGTTATTATTCTACTTATTATTCTGTAATGCAGGTAAAGTAAATACACTGAATTCGTAGATTGTTTAACCCGCGAGTTACTGGGGCATATTTCATAACGCGACTTACTGGGGGGGCTATTTTTTGCCCCCCCCCCCTCTGATCTTCGTAACTTCTGGACTGAAAGTAAAAATTAAAACGGCATTCGATAGCCCTGGGAAATTTATCGAGAGAAACATGATATTGTTGACCTCGGGGTCACCGATGACGTCACAGGTCAGGTCAAGTACAAAATGTTTGACCGTGTCAAAAGGTCTCGATGGATGGAATTGTCGCGCAAAATTGCGATATTAAACGCATAAGCTGTCGATAAATCGGTATGATTCGTGTGTTTGACACTTCTAAGTACCTTTCTAAGCTGTTTATTACCTTGGGTCAGGTCATGGTCATCCGAGGTCACGAGGTCAAACTGCAGATTACGGTCATTAGGCGTTGTAACACACGTTTATGGGGTTGTTTTCGTCTAGAACGCGTAAAATGACCTTAGAACATTGTTTGTTCCATATAAATAGAAGTAAAAAACAAAAATGGAAATGCGTTTTTTATGCATGTAATGCTGTGAGAGGTGGTCGATTTGAGTCATCTAAAGGTCATAATTCAGTCATTTTTGAAGATATTGACTTCAAATTTGGTACACATATTCACCGCACACACCTCGATCACATATATTCCAGTTTTTGAATAATTCTGATTTGCTCTTGAAAATTTTGTAAAAACAAAAACAAATTATTTGGATTTCTCAAAATTTTGAATTTCAAAAAAAACTAAAAATCTGAGATGACAGTTTGATAGCCCGGTCTATTGTCATTAATTTGATTTAAGACAATTGTGTTTATCTCAAACATCGTACCTTTGACAGCGTTTTCTGCAAACCATTATTTTACAACAAAAACCGAAGAACATGACGTCACTCTGACGTCATTCCCGGTTGACCTATCATAACCTCATATTTTTCCTTTTGCAAACATGTGTAGAATTGATGCGAGAGATGGTACTGTAAGTTTGGTGACGATACCTGTGTTGGTTCAGGAGTTATTGCAAAATAACGGGAGGGGGGGGCAAATAATAGCCCCCCCCCCCCCCAGTAACTCGCGGGTTAATGTGCAACAAACTCCCTTCATGATGGAAGCCGACATCGCGTTCCCATTTTTGTTTTCGGTTTCTATCAGTAATGTCACATTTTTCCGCAATGCTTAGATAAATAATGAATAGCAGTATTTTGTGATATTTGGCTTAGTGAGGAACAATTGTAACTTGAAAGGGATATTCGGCCTCTCGAAAGGCAAGCGTATTGCATTTCTGACGTTTTGAGGTAAGCTACGTATTAATGTTTCATAGCACAGAAATGTCACTGATATTCGATATTGTACTTTGATTTCTTCTCGTGTTAGCATGTTGCCGTTTTTATCATTAAACAGATCTCTAATAAATCTTAGTCCATGATTATCCCATTGATTGACAATAGATGTTTTGCATTTTGTGTAGTCTGAGAACCATAAATGCTCCCTTATTATGTCTTCCGGTGGAAGATTTAACAGTTGATTAAATTGAATGAGAGAATCTACCACTTCTCGCCAGAATATGTTGTTTATCTGTGTTTGTACTACTTTCAGATGTACCATGCTGTATGTGAGAAGCGTCAAGGGGCCTAACTGGTTCGCCGGTTTTGTCCAATCAGCTGTGGAACAAATTAATCGTTTTAACCATGACATTTTCAAGCTGTGTATAAAAGATGTTAAGTCAATCATTTGGAGTCCATCAAATTCATGTTTCCGAATTACTTTCGTTCTTTTAATGCGATCTGGTTTGTTATTCCATAGAAAACCGTATAGCATTTGTTCAATCTTTTTAATCTAAACTTGTGAGGGATTCGGTAAAGTCATAACAAGATGTACGAGTTTGGACAGCAGCAACAATTTTATCACCGCTATTTTTCCAAGAGGTGTAATATGACGTCTTTTCCACTGCGCGATCTCATTCTCAAGAAGGATGAACTTTCTTTCTAAATTGTTTTCCGTGATGTTGTTTATACTACGCTTAAAATATATTCCAAGAATTTTAATTTAATTTACCCATTTAATTGTTTATTTGTGTATTTATTTGTTTATTTATTGACAATGAGCAACAGGCATTCACCCAATTACAGCTCAAGTCGAGTAATTAAAACACGCGACGACACGACAGCAGCAGACACACGCACACAGTTGAAAACAGACGAGGCAAATATGATAACGAAAATGTGATACTAAAATAGAACAAAAGTTCATGAAACGGTAAATATGAATACGTTAAAAATAAACATAGGTGAACAATAATTCACAGGCATGCTTTGAGGCTACGCAGACATAAGAAAACGCTTGTAAAAGAAGACTTAAGATCGGTAAATGAGAAAACTCCAGCAGTAAAATAAGAGTAATAAAACTCGCATGCTCACCTCACACACGCCTACACACAATCCTAACTCATCGCCACCAGTGTTGTGCAGCCTATACCGCCATACTCTTGACATATGATTTCACCTGCATTCTAAAAGCTCCTGAGGTATCATTGAAAAGGTCTGATGCAGGACGGGCAGACAGGAATAGGTTGGTGTTGCGAGGCGCCCGCGCAAAGACTTTTCCTTGCAAATATCAACACGGCATACCCGCGCAGCATCGCACACAATCCTTCACTTCCCATTCGCTAGAGTGGAAACTGTAAAACGTGCCGTTTAACAGTTTCCACTCTAGCAAATGGGACGTGCAGGATTGTGTGCGGTGCTGCGCGGGTATGCCGTGTTGATATTTGCAAGGAAAAGCTTTGAAGAAGCAAAGAAGACTCGATCCGTCCTGAGAAGGTTCTATGTACAAATAGTATGGCATACTGCACTCTTCTCTGAGCAAGCGAGGCGATATTAAAATACTGTAAAAGATCTGAATATGAATATGAGGGTGAGTGTGAATGGTGAGGGGTATGGACATGTGACTCGAGCCAGAAAAGAAACTTGTGTTGGACACGGTCCAACCGATCGAGCTGTGTTGCTGCTGCACCTCCCCATATCACACATCCGCACTCGAGTATGGAGCGCACGTTACCAAAATATGCTGCCAATATTTTATTCACTAAGATATTATTAGAATGTTCTGGTGTGTTCAGTAAGCCGAGTGCCACATGAAGTTTTCTCCCAATTGAGCTTAAGTCCCGATTGTGCAGAAAATTTTGCGAGCTCCTCTGTAGCCCCTATTAAGGAACGCTCAGAACTGTCTAAGAACAATATTGTATCGTCTGCATATTGACTGATGCGTACTTCTGTGTTAGCACTAAGATGGATACCCGTTAGTTTATTTGAAGTTGCTATTTGTTTTGCTAGGATCAGAACGGCTATATTGAAGAAATATCCTGAGACAGAATCGCCTTGCCTTATACCTCTATGTAGGTATATTTGTCCACCTAAAAAGCCATTTATTAGTATACGGGAGAAATTTTGTTTGTTTAAAGGGACTGTCCCACCTTTGTGAAAGTTGTCAAATCACACTTTATTGTATGTCTACATGTCAGGCGAGGTCAGCTAAACATGTTCGTGAACTTTTTTTCCCCGAAAAAAAAATGTTTATCTTGGAAGATATATAAGCGTGCGTGCGTGCGTGCGTGCGTGCGTGCGTGCGTGCGTGCGTGCGTGCGT
>JAXIVJ010009905.1:40000-49275 GCA_036785665.1 Chirona hameri
GCACCGACTGCTTTCTGAGGTGACGCCGCGATCCTCGCTAATGAGTGCCTTTCGAGTTTTTTTGCAAGTGTAAGTGTAACTTTGTCGTTCTCTTTTTCGTCGCCGTGAGCAATACCGTAAGAGTCACTGTGCAGCTCGCCTGATCGCGCCGTTTGTCATACTGTGTATCGCTGTAGTTGCTTTATTTGTGTTGATAACGTAAACATCCTGATGTCGTGGTCCCTCGTGTTAGGTCTAACCGTGTCGACGATGGTGAAAACTCAGTTTTTTGTTTCCAAATGTTAGTATTAACTCAGTAGCTGCTGCAGGCTCCGCGTTCTTGTTTTCTTTGTTATTCTGTTTTTGTTCCGTTACCGCTTGTTTTGTTACACCAGACAGACTTGCTCACAGACGCACTCGCTCACATATACATATGTAGATGATCATGCAAGCAACACGCACGTACATGGTACACACACACACACGGACACATACGCGCGCGCGCACGCACTCATGTACACATACACACTGATAAACACACGAACGGCAGCTCTCGGGATAACATTAAAACACGAAAATATGTCATGACAGCCTGCGGAAGTTTACTTTGTAGACTCGAAATCCATGAAGCTCCTACATCAATCCTTAAACGATGGATGAGTTAAAGATAGTATCAATGAACTGAAGAGGCCTTGGCGAGCAGAAGAAAAGACGAGATGCAATGCATTATATCCGTCAATTAAACTTTAACGTAGACTTTCTTCAAGACACGCATATGACAATTCCCGCGTTGCCATATTTCAATAGTTTATGGAAAGGTAAATGTTATCACTCATGTCATTCCTCACGCAGTCGCGGAACATGCATATTAATAAGTAAGAATACACAACATAACCTTATTACACAAATTCTTTCTGACTGCGGAAACTACGTTATTTGATATGTAAGATACATACGGACGTATTTGCCTTCGTAAATATATATATGGACCAAACAATGATCAGCTAAGTTTCTTCAGAAAATTTTCGATCATCTCAATGATATCGAAGTTGATCACATTATAATAGCCGGTGACATGAATCTTGTTATCAATCAGGAAGTAGACTGTCCGAATCACGTAAGGGACAATAATGTAAACGCAAAACGAGCGTTTATGCATTTAGTAGAGAACTACAATTTGGTTGATATATGGAGATACTCTAACCCTTCCGAACGTAAATACACATGGACACGTAAAAATCCCTTTAAATGTGGGCATTTATATATGTTCTTCGTCAGTGAACACTTGGTTAATGTTGTTACAGATGCAAGTATTATACCAGGATATAAAACTGATCATAGTGCAATAACTCTCGCTATCAAAACCAAACAACAACCCAGAGGTTATGGACTCTGGATGTTAAATATTTCACATTTACTAAACGAAGAATATGTAAGCCGCATAAAAACTTGCATATTTGACACAATAAAACAATATGCAGCACCAATATATGAGCAATCTTTCTACACTGAGCCACGCAATTATAATACGATACAATTAACAATAATTGATTGCTTGTTCTATGAAACGCTCATAATGATGGTACGTGGTGAAAGCGTCAAATTTTCCAAACATAATGCTAAACAAAATAGGACGCTAGAAGATAAACTAAAACGTGAAGTTGACAAAGCACAAGAACAATTTAATTCTAGCGCCCTGGAAAAGATCTTAATCAGCTCGATATAGCAAAAAAGAAGCTGGAAGAAGCGAGAAAATCCAAAATAGAGGGTCTTATTGTCCGTTCAAGAGTCCAGTGGCACGAACAAGGAGAAAGGAACTCTAAATACTTGTTGTCGCTGGAGAAAAGGAATGGTAATACAAACAACATTCAGTATATTCAAAAAGGAGTTCGCATTATCTCCCAAAACAATACGATCCTTACAGAGTTTTCACGGAATTCAGATTGAGCTATTTAAATTCATGGGAAGAGTTACGTTGCGAAAGGTTTACGTGCCCAGAAGGTAAGACCCGGCCTAAAAATCTCATCACGTCAGCTGATCTGTTTATCGCCGCTGCCACTACCGCTGCCACTATACTGGCAACTAGTACCGAACGCTAAAGTATGTCAAACATGAAGCACAAATCCGAAACCCAACGCTGAACCCACTTAGCAATATTAAACGTTCCTCAGACCCCATCACACAACGCACAGTTAGTCATTTGAGCCACCGGTAATGATCGGAGAGCCTGCTCTGTATCGTCAGAAGCCGGATATCTTACGCACTTAGACGGACCATAACTCATCTAACATTCAGAAGTTAGTAATCTTCAAATGTGCATCAACTCATCTCGACCCACCATCCGTTCTGCGCGTGACGTGATGCCAAGGTGAGCCGCGCCGCAGGCGAGTGCGAATTTTGAACACCTGCGAGGTGTTGGGCAGAGGTTAGACATTAGATACTTGCATCAGGACCTTTTAACTTAAATTTAATTCCATTACTGCAATGCAAATGTTACAAAGGACCAAATAGCATACGAGGACTAAACAGTAGGTATGCATAGTACTCAGAGGGCATGGACGAGTACATACCGGACTATACATAGCTTTCAGTACCTGTAACCTGTCTATAAATAAACCCGGTTTGATGTTGGGTAACGGTTCGTTTGTATCTGAAACCAAGGTTGTAATTTTTAAGCACTTATGCATGGGAGGATCCAGGGGGGGCAAAGGGGCCATGACCCTCCAAACCGCCGTAAATCGGCGCAAAATTGACACATTTCCTGATGTAGAAAACAATCTAAGCAACTTTTACTAATGAGAATGTGTTTTAAATCCGCTCCCAATGCATACGCATGCGAAATGCGATGAGTTTTCAGAATTGTGTGATACTTTTTAGGATTTGCCCCCCCCCCCCACAAAAAAGCACTCGTTCTGGATCCGCCTTTGAACCTATTCATCGCTACAAGAGGTCGCTTGATTGGGTGAAGACGAAAGTCGTCATCCGAGATGACTCGGCGGACATAAATTGATCTGCCTCAATATTTGTTCGGCAATAGATCTCAAGAGACTGGGGCGTCGCCAGAGGCTGTGTATTGCCTCATTTGATCAGGATCGTCGAGATGTGTAGGAATAAAATAGTATATTTCCATTTGGTGCAGAATACGGCGGAAGTTGTAAACAGCGTCGCCGGTGAGGTCTCGAAAGTAAAAAATCGGTGGTTGTTCATCTTAGCAGACCTACTTGTTGCTGTCTTGGTCACTATCACTCATACATAAAGTAGAGAAATCAATAGGGTTTTTAGGAATCCTGAATCGTAGAAAGGGGAAAATGAATCGGGTGCGTCTCTCAGGATGTTTGGCTAAAAAAACTTCCAGAAAGACAAAAGCAAGGTTGCCTTTCCAACCTAGAAATAAGGCTGTCGTAGCCAGGCTGATTTTATTGTGCCACCTTAGCCACAACCTGTGATGTGTCACATTTTCGCCAATGATCGGGTAGAAATAGGGCGTGGATAGTGATAATTCCCTACACGCCATCTCTAAAATCGTACAGCTTCGAAAATAAAACAATTCATATTTGGCGATATATTTTCTACGAAGCTCTTGGTCAACTCTAGTAAATTAAAAGAAATACTTTCAATGCCGCAATACAGCTTAGGCACAATGCAAAACACCAGGAATGTTAGAATGAGACATCCACGATGGTGATCGCCATTCGCCGGCAGTAATGGTCTTGGACCGGGTATCGTTGAGTATGGGCAGATGTTTTTCTTATTAACGACTGTCCTAATCTAAAAAGCATGTTTGCAAGTCAAGCCAATGGAGAATATGCATGCATGAAATACCACTTGCCACTGATGCCAAAAAGATAATCATTATTTATCCTAATTGACAGGCGGAAAGTCTACGATAATTAATTTGGACTAGCCAACTGGCGAGAGTGGGCGACTATGGGCTATGAGTTAGTAAGATCGGGTGGGAACGGGCTTGGGTCAGAACCATCCATGATCAATAGGTACACTGTTGCGCGAAATGCAGCTAAGTAACCTTCGCTGAGCTGCCATCTATTTGTTGTCGAACATTACCAGAAACATTACGCAAACGATTTATATCATTTTTACCCATGGTGTCCAAAATGCAGACAGAACGAATCGCAGGGGCATACAGCACATCAACGTTGTCACTGCTTTGAGGCGGGTAATTCATTCATAGACATAACCTAATGCGAAAAGATGCACCTGTAATATCGTTTGTCGCAGCCCAATGAGTATACATGGTGATGAGCAAGCCTCTATAGCACTTACAACGCGGGCTAATGGACTTTGCATCATGACAAACACGCCGTGTTTAATGAGTCCACCATTAGCACTGTGATTAAAACCATTATGACGTCATAGTAAATGTACAATACCCTTGGCAGCGGTAAGTTAATCAGGTGAGTTTGCATAACCTAGTATGTGCTGCAGAGTGCAGAGGCCGGCCACGGCGCCTTTCCATTGACGTCATTTGCGTTCATCGCAGGACCCGTCATTCGTCCACGTCGCTGCGACGTCATTCGTCCACGTCGCTGCGACGCTGTTAAGTTGTCACGACACGCATTATGACATCAACAGCCGCGATAACGGCATGTTTTCGTTCCTCAGCATTACACAATACGTCGGCGTGCTGTTCCATCACCATGGTATACGCTGTGTGACGTCGAACACGTTCGATCGACAGAGCGGCAAAGCTGTTTGCGTCCTCGGCCAGTCCCTGTGCTCGCAGCCTAACTGCCGTTGCACCGCGTAGGACCCTCGGTGTATGGTCGCGGGACCACCACTCACTGCGATCGAGCACCCCGTGTCGCGCCGTGCGACACGGGGGATACTTATAATGCCGCCAATACCGCCACGCGCCGCAGTCGCGCCGCCACGCGCCGCCCGACCGGCCTTGACCGCGGCAGAGAGGCGGCAATCGGCATCTCTGCGGGTATTGCCAGCGTCAGTAACACAGCGGGCGGTCTGACCAAATCAGAAAGGCGGCATCTCTGCGGGTATTGCCAGCGTCAGTAACCCAGCGGGCGGTCTGACCAAATCAGAAGGGCGGCATCTCTGCGGGCATTGCCAGCGTCAGTAACACAGCGGGCGGTCTGGGCGGTCTGGATACGGGCTAATCCATCAGCACTAATCAGCCGCCAGCATACTGGATCAGCGGCTATCAATTACTGCCATGCATAGCCGACTGGAAGCCCGGCGGCACGGCGCATCGGACACCGCAGCCGCCGGACAACTGACGCATCGAACCCCGCCGCCGCCGGACAACTGGCGCATCGGATACCGCCGCCGCCGGACAACTGGCGCATCGGACACCGCGGCCGCCGGACAACTGGCGCATCGAACACCGCCGCCGCCGGACAACTGGCGCATCGAACCCCGCGGCCGCCGGACAACTGGCGCATCGAACACCGCCGCCGCCGGACAACTGGCGCATCGAACCCCGCCGCCGCCGGACAACTGGCGCATCGGACACCGCGGCCGCCGGACAACTGGCGCATCGGACACCGCGGCCGCCGGACAACTGGCACATCGGACACCGCCGCCGCCGAACAACTGGCGCATCGGACACCGCGGCCGCCGGACAACTGGCGCATCGGGCACCGCGGCCGCCGGACAACTGGCGCATCGGACATCGCCGCCGCCGCCGCCGGACAACTGGCGCATCGGACACCGCGGCCGCCGGACAACTGGCGCATCGAACACCGCGGCCGCCGGACAACTGGCGCATCGAACACCGCGGCCGCCGGACAACTGGCGCTGGCCATTCGACTGTCTGTCTGTCTGTCTGTCTGCCTGTCTGTCTGTCTGTCTGTCTGTCTGTCTGTCTGTCTGTCTGTCTGTCTGTCTGTCTGTCTGTCTGTCTGTCTGTCTGTCTGTCTGTCTGTCTGTCTGTCTGTCTGTCTGTCTGTCTGTCTGTCTGTCTGTCTGTCTGTCTGTCTGTCTGTCTGTCTGTCTGTCTGTCTGTCTGTCTGTCTGTCTGTCTGTCTGTCTGTCTGTCTGTCTGTCTGTCTGTCTGTCTGTCTGTCTGTCTGTCTGTCTGTCTGTCTGTCTGTCTGTCTGTCTGTCTGTCTGTCTGTCTGTCTGTCTGTCTGTCTGTCTGTCTGTCTGTCTGTCTGTCTGTCTGTCTGTCTGTCTGTCTGTCTGTCTGTCTGTCTGTCTGTCTGTCTGTCTGTCTGTCTGTCTGTCTGTCTGTCTGTCTGTCTGTCTGTCTGTCTGTCTGTCTGTCTGTCTGTCTGTCTGTCTGTCTGTCTGTCTGTCTGTCTGTCTGTCTGTCTGTCTGTCTGTCTGTCTGTCTGTCTGTCTGTCTGTCTGTCTGTCTGTCTGTCTGTCTGTCTGTCTGTCTGTCTGTCTGTCTGTCTGTCTGTCTGTCTGTCTGTCTGTCTGTCTGTCTGTCTGTCTGTCTGTCTGTCTGTCTGTCTGTCTGTCTGTCTGTCTGTCTGTCTGTCTGTCTGTCTGTCTGTCTGTCTGTCTGTCTGTCTGTCTGTCTGTCTGTCTGTCTGTCTGTCTGTCTGTCTGTCTGTCTGTCTGTCTGTCTGTCTGTCTGTCTGTCTGTCTGTCTGTCTGTCTGTCTGTCTGTCTGTCTGTCTGTCTGTCTGTCTGTCTGTCTGTCTGTCTGTCTGTCTGTCTGTCTGTCTGTCTGTCTGTCTGTCTGTCTGTCTGTCTGTCTGTCTGTCTGTCTGTCTGTCTGTCTGTCTGTCTGTCTGTCTGTCTGTCTGTCTGTCTGTCTGTCTGTCTGTCTGTCTGTCTGTCTGTCTGTCTGTCTGTCTGTCTGTCTGTCTGTCTGTCTGTCTGTCTGTCTGTCTGTCTGTCTGTCTGTCTGTCTGTCTGTCTGTCTGTCTGTCTGTCTGTCTGTCTGTCTGTCTGTCTGTCTGTCTGTCTGTCTGTCTGTCTGTCTGTCTGTCTGTCTGTCTGTCTGTCTGTCTGTCTGTCTGTCTGTCTGTCTGTCTGTCTGTCTGTCTGTCTGTCTGTCTGTCTGTCTGTCTGTCTGTCTGTCTGTCTGTCTGTCTGTCTGTCTGTCTGTCTGTCTGTCTGTCTGTCTGTCTGTCTGTCTGTCTGTCTGTCTGTCTGTCTGTCTGTCTGTCTGTCTGTCTGTCTGTCTGTCTGTCTGTCTGTCTGTCTGTCTGTATGTCTGTCTGTCTGTCTGTCTGACTGGTTGTCTGCTGATGGGGTGGATGTCTGATATGGCTACCTGCTTGTCTTGCCTGACTGTCTGGTCAGACAGTTTGTCTCTCTGTTGTGACTGTCTGGTAATACTGCTAGCAGTGGACTGTCTGGTTGTCTGGTTGGCGGTATCAATGTCTCAATGTCTCATTGTCTGGTCTGACTGTCTAACTGTCTGGTCTAATTGTCTGACTGTCTGCCTGTCTGTCTGTCTAGCTGTGTCTGGGCTGGTTGCCTTCTCTGAAAGTTCTCGCTTCCATCGATCTGGTAACAAAGTAGGGCACTAATGCCAGTGGGGAAGGCTGCCTTTTGTATTGCTGATAATATAAATATGCTTCCGAAGTGGCATACCCTAAGCTCGTTCAGTATAAGGTGGTAGAGTGGTTCGATGCACCAATCACATCATGCGGTGTTTAATATGAATGCATTCATTTTTTAGCAAATAAATAGAAGCGATGCGAGTTACCACTGAAAAACAAACATTGAGCGAAAGTTGATTGAAACAGTGGCAGATTTACCACTGGTTACCACTACCACTAATTGCAACATGTGTGAAATATTACTGCATTTCAAGAACAGAAATTCGACATCTGTGATTATCATAGATTTGTGACTTGGTTTAAAATTAGCCATAAAATGATGCATTGGCGCAAATTGAAAATAATTGGTAAATTATATCGTTATATAACTAAATGTATAGTGAGCAAACTTGAGTAGCTTTGGGATGCGAGAAGTGCGACATCCATGTTTTCGTGTCGTCTTTATTAATCACTAGCTTGTGGAAATAAATTCGTTTTAGTAGTCGTTACGTCCATAAACCACATTCAACGTGTCTCATAAACTCATCTTCATTGTCTGTTTACATCGTTTCACGTTAATGCGTCAGGAAGTTAGCTATAAATATAAACTATGACACAATGCCTCCATAATAAGATAAAACGGGTCTATTGTATTGCAGTCCTTGTATATAGAGGACATTGTCTCCGCACATTTTGCTTCAGTTTTCCTTGAAGCAACTTTCCGTCATTGTTTGTCTTCAGCTCTACCAGATCCGCCAAAGTTCAAAGTTATTGGAACAGAAACTCTTTTGAAGACCGTAAACGCTAAGCTGTAAATAACAGGTTTTGAAACGGGCTGATATTTACCTTCATCACGCCACACTCTATCGGCAGGGGCGGCGCCATGGATTTTTGTCAGGGGTCAAGTCAAAATTTAGGAGGCCTCTATTTGAGAGGGGGCTCCATTTGCGAGGGGGCCTCCATTTTAAAAGGGGTCTTTGACCTCCATAGGGCTCCTCTCACCTTCCCTCTGGCTTCCAGAGGGCCGCTTCTGGACTTCAGGTGCACCTCTGACCTCCATAGGACCCCCTCTGGCCTACAGGGTACCAGGGGCGTAGACAGGATTTCTGACAGGGGAATGGGATCAGAGGGACCCTCGTAGCCAAGCGGGGCCCACATAATTAAAATAGTACAGTATGGTGTATGTTGTAACAAACCACTTTCGACAACGAATATTTTATTTTTTTTATTTTTTTTGGGGGAGTCAAAACTATTTGTTTTGTTGCAAATCTGCGATAATCAATTCAATATAATGTTATTTCCTTTCTTTCTGCTTTTTTTATTTGCAATTTGCTTCAAAACTAGATTGTCTACGATTTTCAAACATTTATTATTTTCCACCAAAAATGGCATGACTGACGTGATTAGAACGTTACTATCTCCCAAAGAACTACACGAATTTCAATGAGATGTTGTGATTAGACGAAGAATGGATGCAGCATAAGGTACTGAAAGTTTGACGTCGACATTGTTTTCAAGTTATTGAGAAAATCAGGGGGAGGGGGGGGGGGGCGCGTGTTATCAAAATAATATTCTGCCACCTCCAGCGGGGCGCGTGTTAATCAAAATAATATCCTGAATCTTCTTCAATTCGAATTGAGGAAACAACACAGAACGTACATGCCGATTGTGCATATGTACGATGAGGTTACAAAATCTCAACAAAATAACGAAATAACATGCTTCTTATATCTTGATTTACAGAAAGCTTTGGATATCGTTTGCATATAAATTTTCTTGAAAAATACACCACATTGTGATACCAGGGGTTTTTACAACACGATA
>JAXIVJ010009906.1:0-49268 GCA_036785665.1 Chirona hameri
GTGGCGGGGTGGCAACCACCCTTCCCCCCCCCCCCCTATCTACACTGGCGAGGGTAAACTGAGGTAATTTTTTCACATCATGTTTTTTTAGTCCATCCTTGATAACCCGTGTGCGAGCGTTGCACAGTGATCTCTGCAAGATAGTCTAGGGCCACCCACACCTCTTTGCCAGCAACTTTTGATATATAACAGAGATCAAAACGTGCAAATGTCACAACTGTGCCTGGACGAGTCGCGTCACCCCACATCCAATAGGATCTACCCGGGTCGCCGTTCGACTGACCGATCAAATTTCGAAATAGACCCTCGTCGCCATTAATCAGCATCGAGGCGTAGTAATGAGAAACACGTGATGGTGATAGGTTATTACGCTATCTGGTACAATAAGTTGGATAAAATATAAAATACATCTAAAAGAATATGGGTATGGGAAATATAGGAAATAACCGCTTTTAAGGCAGCATTTGAGTCAATGGTGTTAATTGTTTTAAAATACTTATTGCCCACTCTCAATTGACCAAAATTATTAATGCTCAATGTCTCAACTAGATCCCTGATTTTGGCCCAGTATTAAATAAAGCACATATCATAATTAATATAAGTTCTGATAGAATGTACCAACGACTAAAACTTAGAGGAGCATGGTGTGTCATCATGCCTTGGAGGATTTAAAAAGCACACCAAAACATTTTTAAGGTCATATAAATGCATGCCGGTCATGCCCCACATGGTGGAGCAAGACGGGTTTTCGCAGTCTCTCGCGATAAATGTTACCATGTGCACACTTTTGAAAGCTGACTGTTATGGCGTCGGCTATAGGTGCATACATGTTGTAAGATGTCTGAGGCAAAATGACAAGACTATCGTGACGCTTGTCCCAGAGATATGAAGCATCAAACACAACTATGCCCGTCATACCCCACTCTCCCCTACGTTTGCTTATAAATTTTTCGTTTGGGAGGGACAACAGCCAATATTGGTTTACCGTAGATCCGATACTGCTTCTGAGCTATGGGGTTTATTCTAGATGAAATGAGATTCGCTGAACTGTAACATTATGCCTATGAGCGTTGCCTCTAACACTTCAAAGTACCATTATATGCCTTCAGTTACCTTGAGTCAGGTCAAGGTCATCCGAGGTCACAAGATAAAATTGATGATTTCGGTCATTTAGCGTCAGAATACATGTTTCGGGGTCGGCTTTCGTCTTAACCGCGAAAAATGACCTTAGAACATAGTTTGACGCACGCAAATTGATTAAGTCATTCCCAGTCGAACTAACATGGCCAAATAATTTTCCTTCGGTTAACATTGAGTCAAATTGATGTGAGGGGTTACAGAAAGTTTGGTGACGATACGCGAATTACTTCAGAAGATATCGCAGGAAAGCTAGAGGGGAGGGGAGGGGGCAAAAAAATGGAACCCCCAGTAAGGTGAGTTAACACGACCTCAGGTCACCGATATAAATAATCCTATAAATACCAATTGCAGACACCGATATTTATCAAATCATGAAAGTTTGAAACTGATATGTTGAAAACTCTGGCCATGACGTAAACGCAAACTTGCGAAGTGGTCATTTGACATGTTAGCACTTTGACTTGACCTGGTGACCTGACCTGAGTGACCAAAGGTCAAGACGTTCACACGTGTAAAATCCAATTATAGGTAGGTATGCAAAAACTACGAAAACATGCACAAAAAACTAACGCAGCAGTATTTTCGATTTGCTTGAAAAACCGAATGTGTGTTTCCCTCCCCCACCGCCTCCATTGAGCACGTTAACCCTATTTGTAACAGGCTCCTGGCTACCCCTATTTGTAACAGGGGGGGGGGGCGGATTCCGCCCCCCCGGAGATCTCGAGATCTACCCGTCCGATTTTCAAAAATCAAACGGCGTTTGATTCCCCTCAATACGATCTACATTTATAAAGATTAAAAAATCCGAAATTTTTGATAGGGGGGCAACAGGGGGGCAAAAACTACAAATAATAGTGGTATCTGTGATCCAACACAGCTGTCATGTTTATCAACCGATTTTAACGCAACTAATGGGGATCGATAGATATTAGATTGGAAATTGATATATGACGGTGTCTTTTGGAAATTCGAAATTCATAGGCGTTGCCAGGACGTGCAAAATGGGGGTGCCATTCACCCCCTTGTATTCTACCTGAACACGCCCTTGACACTGGTTCAGGTGTAATATATGTCAAAATATTGGAAGGAAAGATTGTATATTGAATTGTGATGACAGCATATTGTTACCCAGTCGGGTTGTTCATATTTCATGTAACGCTCCCTTTTTGAACCCTGGAACCGCCTATGGCATGCTATTAATTTATACATGTAATTATCCACAACCATGTTACACTAGTTCTGATCCGCAGAAACATCAATAACTCAAGCAAACTCGGGGAAGTTGGTATGATTCCATGAAGATCGCCATTCAATCGTTATCGAAAAACTTCGCCGAAAAACCCTCCCAAAACTGGGCCCTGGAACCGCCCCTGTGCACGTCATGTACGCAAAATTTGGACACAGTATGCGGAGGAAAGTTTTAGGAAAAGTCAGAAAGTTTCAAGGCCCTACTCCCAGTCATGCCGGAGATATCAGCGAAAAACATGAGGGGGGGCGGAATCCGCCCCCCCCCCCCTGTTACAAATAGGGTTAAAGGCAGGACATCAAATTGTATAACTGAATTACATTATGTGGAGTGAGGTTTATAAATGATAACATCTATATGGACTTTCTCCGCAAGAAATCGGTCGTTTCGAAACGTCCGATTTCCACACGAAACGACCGATTTCTTGTGGAGAAAGTCCATCTAAATATTATCATCTATAAATTGTATACAGGTAAAGATGTGCTTAACGGCTTTGTTTCTAGCAGACATGTGGCACACAGGCGATTCGAATGGTGCGCTGGTCATTTTAATGTGTGTTTAGGATTCCGCCGTAACGTTCATTTCCTCTCGTGCATCGACAATATAGTACTGTTCTGCGGCAAACGTCGGCTGGAAACAAAACAAGTCAAAATGGCCTGATTGTTTAATCACCGTCATCCACATTGCGTACAGTACAACTTCGAGCCCCTCACTCGTGTCCGTCTGGTCGTGGTCCAGATGGTTTGCCAGTCATTCCACATTGCAGCAGATCCCCGTCATCCGACATCCATCCGACATCCTGCCGCACCTCACGAGGTGAGTCACTCCAAGTGCTGCACCAGATCTGGAGACAGAAGACATCCACACAAGGGATGGGAATGTCAAACAAGGATGTCATTAAATACGAAAAGGATTATTATGATTTCGATGACGAAGATGATGATGATGATGATGATCATTATTATTATTATAATTGTTATTATTATTATTCGTGGTGGTAATTTTTTTACGGGCGCGTCAACTGCTAGGGTTATTTGCGCCCATACTATTATTACGATGATGATGATGCTGATGATGATGATGATAATGATGATGATTATGTATTTTTGTAATACAATTTATATTATTGGTATAAATATTAAAAATAACCCACCTGACACGTCAATATCATCCAAAGATTTGTTGCGGTAGCGGTGTACTTGTCCCTGCTCTGACGCGAGGAGAAGCTGGCTCACTTTTGCGATCTGAATTACTTCATCAGGCAGGCGGTAGAACTGTCGATGTACCGAGAGGTCGTGACCTAGATGGTTCGCCAGCCACTCCAGTTGGTTATCGTCCAGGTTTAGGATCTGTGAGACCGTGGCTAGGTACTTGCGAAGCTTGGTTCCGGTAACCAGCTCCGGCCGCTCCAGCTTCGCTGCCTTGCAAGCATGTTTGAGAGCATCCCATCCTTTGACGCAGTTCTTTGTTCCAGCTTTTGCGAACAAGTATGGATTTATCTCTGGGACGCCGACAGACGAGCGGAGACGAACGATGACGTCCAGGGCTTGGATCATGTACGGCGTGAGGAGGATTGGGACGCGCCTTTTTCTCTTGCCTATGACTTCGACGCAGCCCATCATCTTGGCCAGCTCGCGCTCCAGAGGTGACAGAAACGACATCACATCTTCATTTGACACCCGTGGTTTCCTGTTCTGGTAGGTGTCCACAAGCAGCTGTGCGGCCTCTCCTCCACGTCGCTTATTGAAAACGATTACGGCAGCGCACGAGAGCTGTACCAACTCGTTATATTTCTCTTTCAGAGCGCGTCGCCCCAGTTCTTCGTTGGACAGGGAGTTCACAAGTTTGTGAATGCTCTCTTTAGTTTCCTTCGAGAGTTTTACCACGTCTTCTGTAAGAGGAAGAGGGTCCACTTTGTTCAATTTCCTCAGATCCATCGTGGAAAGTGCCGAATGAGAGATGCTGTCTCCCCACTCTTGCTCATGCAGTGTCACGTAGTCATTCAGCCGCTGCTGTAGCATCCCGTTGTCCGTCTTTATTGCGCCGCTGATGGCCTTTTCCGCTGCTCTCTTGAGCCCATGGCCGAGCTTCAAGGCCAGACTTGGTGTCTTGTACCTTGGAGGGTGCTGCTCATCCCCCAGCTCCCATCCGCAGATCTCTCGCACTGAGGCCAGAATCGCATCAAAGAATCTGGGCTGCAGCATTTCCTCGAGCGATAGGCCTTTCTGCCCCACCCGCCTTCTGACGTCCAGCAGCAGCTTTGCTATAGACCGCAGTTTGCTGCGGATGGCAGCTACCTGATTCATGTTCTTCCCCTTGTTGGTGAGGATATCGGACCCTAGCTTGATGAGAAGCGGGTCCTTTAAGATTGCATCCTTCACCTGGTCACTGTTCATCTTTGAAAGAACCGTCCTTTGGAACTCCGTGAAGTCCTCATCGTCGCCGTTCCCGTCGTTACGGCTCGAAGACAGGGTGGTTAGCAGCCTGTTGGAGTGGCTTCGGTCGGCCTCCGTCGCACACGGGCAGTTCCGGATGTGTCTCCATAGATCTTCCCGGAGAACATATCCTCGACACGCATGACATGGTGCGAATGCCGAGGCTGGAGTGTCCCGATGCGGCCTCTTCAACACGATGATTTCCCCTGGTAGGTCGTCTCTCAGCAGCTTCTGGTTGTACATGTCGTTGCCTTCACACATGAGTTTGTACGCTTCAATTTTTGTCTGAGCTTCGCCACCGTTCATCAGTGCCTTTACATTGGGATCTTCGGCATGTTTCAAAATCAAGTGTCTTTTGATCTTTTGTTTTATCAGTTTTCCACAGAATATGCAAGCGTTCACCTTATCGTAATGTTGGTTTGTCTTCAATGACGGTTTGGCAGCCCTCACCAGCCTGTCCACGGCTCCAACTGGTTCTGCGGCTGGCGATACGCTCGGGTACGGCGAGGCACCGGCGGCAGACGACTGTTCAACACCTCCGTCGCTTGCGGTCTCCAGTCCCGCGTCCAGGACGGCGGAGCCGCCAGCACCGCTGAAACAGACAAGACAAGTTGTCACCAACTGAACTGAAATGCTACAAACCGAGTCCAGATACAAGACAGAGGGTGTCATTTTTACGTCAACAGTTTTTCCCCACATGAAATAAAAGAAGGCTTATACGAATCACTTAATCAATAATTTCCGTTATAATCTTGGAAAGATGCTGGCTATAAAAGAAAGAACCGGATACAAACTATAAAATGGTCCTAAAACTCTCTTTCAATATATTGCCATCAGATTTGACCTTGGATCAATAGTTGAGGGTCCAGAGGTCATCAGCTATAAACATGGGGGTTGCCATCCCGTGACTTCCTACGTGTGGATAGCTCGGCGATTTAACATTAGGTGTGACGTCACTGGGTGGTCGGTCCCGTGTTGCACTGGGAATAGCCACGGGTTCGAAAGTGCATGTTGTGTTGAATGCGTTGCCATGGCAACGACGCTGCTTATATCTTTTTTAATTTAACCCGCGCACCGTAGGGGGGGGGGGCGGATTTCCGCCCCCCCTCTGGCCTTGAAGCTCGGCCATGGGCTCAAGAGAGCAGCGGAAAAGGCCATCAGCGGCGCAATAAAGACGGACAACGGGATGCTACAGCAGCGGCTGAATGACTACGTGACACTGCATGAGCAAGAGTGGGGAGACAGCATCTCTCATTCGGCACTTTCCACGATGGATCTGAGGAAATTGAACAAAGTGGACCCTCTTCCTCTTACAGAAGACGTGGTAAAACTCTCGAAGGAAACTAAAGAGAGCATTCACAAACTTGTGAACTCCCTGTCCAACGAAGAACTGGGGCGACGCGCTCTGAAAGAGAAATATAACGAGTTGGTACAGCTCTCGTGCGCTGCCGTAATCGTTTTCAATAAGCGACGTGGAGGAGAGGCCGCACAGCTGCTTGTGGACACCTACCAGAACAGGAAACCACGGGTGTCAAATGAAGATGTGATGTCGTTTCTGTCACCTCTGGAGCGCGAGCTGGCCAAGATGATGGGCTGCGTCGAAGTCATAGGCAAGAGAAAAAGGCGCGTCCCAATCCTCCTCACGCCGTACATGATCCAAGCCCTGGACGTCATCGTTCGTCTCCGCTCGTCTGTCGGCGTCCCAGAGATAAATCCATACTTGTTCGCAAAAGCTGGAACAAAGAACTGCGTCAAAGGATGGGATGCTCTCAAACATGCTTGCAAGGCAGCGAAGCTGGAGCGGCCGGAGCTGGTTACCGGAACCAAGCTTCGCAAGTACCTAGCCACGGTCTCACAGATCCTAAACCTGGACGATAACCAACTGGAGTGGCTGGCGAACCATCTAGGTCACGACCTCTCGGTACATCGACAGTTCTACCGCCTGCCTGATGAAGTAATTCAGATCGCAAAAGTGAGCCAGCTTCTCCTCGCGTCAGAGCAGGGACAAGTACACCGCTACCGCAACAAATCTTTGGATGATATTGACGTGTCAGGTGGGTTATTTTTAATATTTATACCAATAATATAAATTGTATTACAAAAATACATAATCATCATCATTATCATCATCATCATCAGCATCATCATCATCGTAATAATAGTATGGGCGCAAATAACCCTAGCAGTTGACGCGCCCGTAAAAAAATTACCACCACGAATAATAATAATAACAATTATAATAATAATAATGATCATCATCATCATCATCATCTTCGTCATCGAAATCATAATAATCCTTTTCGTATTTAATGACATCCTTGTTTGACATTCCCATCCCTTGTGTGGATGTCTTCTGTCTCCAGATCTGGTGCAGCACTTGGAGTGACTCACCTCGTGAGGTGCGGCAGGATGTCGGATGGATGTCGGATGACGGGGATCTGCTGCAATGTGGAATGACTGGCAAACCATCTGGACCACGACCAGACGGACACGAGTGAGGGGCTCGAAGTTGTACTGTACGCAATGTGGATGACGGTGATTAAACAATCAGGCCATTTTGACTTGTTTTGTTTCCAGCCGACGTTTGCCGCAGAACAGTACTATATTGTCGATGCACGAGAGGAAATGAACGTTACGGCGGAATCCTAAACACACATTAAAATGACCAGCGCACCATTCGAATCGCCTGTGTGCCACATGTCTGCTAGAAACAAAGCCGTTAAGCACATCTTTACCTGTATACAATTTATAGATGATAATATTTAGATGGACTTTCTCCACAAGAAATCGGTCGTTTCGTGTGGAAATCGGACGTTTCGAAACGACCGATTTCTTGCGGAGAAAGTCCATATAGATGTTATCATTTATAAACCTCACTCCACATAATGTAATTCAGTTATACAATTTGATGTCCTGCCTTTAACCCTATTTGTAACAGGGGGGGGGGGGCGGATTCCGCCCCCCCTCATGTTTTTCGCTGATATCTCCGGCATGACTGGGAGTAGGGCCTTGAAACTTTCTGACTTTTCCTAAAACTTTCCTCCGCATACTGTGTCCAAATTTTGCGTACATGACGTGCACAGGGGCGGTTCCAGGGCCCAGTTTTGGGAGGGTTTTTCGGCGAAGTTTTTCGATAACGATTGAATGGCGATCTTCATGGAATCATACCAACTTCCCCGAGTTTGCTTGAGTTATTGATGTTTCTGCGGATCAGAACTAGTGTAACATGGTTGTGGATAATTACATGTATAAATTAATAGCATGCCATAGGCGGTTCCAGGGTTCAAAAAGGGAGCGTTACATGAAATATGAACAACCCGACTGGGTAACAATATGCTGTCATCACAATTCAATATACAATCTTTCCTTCCAATATTTTGACATATATTACACCTGAACCAGTGTCAAGGGCGTGTTCAGGTAGAATACAAGGGGGTGAATGGCACCCCCATTTTGCACGTCCTGGCAACGCCTATGAATTTCGAATTTCCAAAAGACACCGTCATATATCAATTTCCAATCTAATATCTATCGATCCCCATTAGTTGCGTTAAAATCGGTTGATAAACATGACAGCTGTGTTGGATCACAGATACCACTATTATTTGTAGTTTTTGCCCCCCTGTTGCCCCCCTATCAAAAATTTCGGATTTTTTAATCTTTATAAATGTAGATCGTATTGAGGGGAATCAAACGCCGTTTGATTTTTGAAAATCGGACGGGTAGATCTCGAGATCTCCGGGGGGGCGGAATCCGCCCCCCCCCCCCTGTTACAAATAGGGGTAGCCAGGAGCCTGTTACAAATAGGGTTAACGTGCTCAATGGAGGCGGTGGGGGAGGGAAACACACATTCGGTTTTTCAAGCAAATCGAAAATACTGCTGCGTTAGTTTTTTGTGCATGTTTTCGTAGTTTTTGCATACCTACCTATAATTGGATTTTACACGTGTGAACGTCTTGACCTTTGGTCACTCAGGTCAGGTCACCAGGTCAAGTCAAAGTGCTAACATGTCAAATGACCACTTCGCAAGTTTGCGTTTACGTCATGGCCAGAGTTTTCAACATATCAGTTTCAAACTTTCATGATTTGATAAATATCGGTGTCTGCAATTGGTATTTATAGGATTATTTATATCGGTGACCTGAGGTCGTGTTAACTCACCTTACTGGGGGTTCCATTTTTTTGCCCCCTCCCCTCCCCTCTAGCTTTCCTGCGATATCTTCTGAAGTAATTCGCGTATCGTCACCAAACTTTCTGTAACCCCTCACATCAATTTGACTCAATGTTAACCGAAGGAAAATTATTTGGCCATGTTAGTTCGACTGGGAATGACTTAATCAATTTGCGTGCGTCAAACTATGTTCTAAGGTCATTTTTCGCGGTTAAGACGAAAGCCGACCCCGAAACATGTATTCTGACGCTAAATGACCGAAATCATCAATTTTATCTTGTGACCTCGGATGACCTTGACCTGACTCAAGGTAACTGAAGGCATATAATGGTACTTTGAAGTGTTAGAGGCAACGCTCATAGGCATAATGTTACAGTTCAGCGAATCTCATTTCATCTAGAATAAACCCCATAGCTCAGAAGCAGTATCGGATCTACGGTAAACCAATATTGGCTGTTGTCCCTCCCAAACGAAAAATTTATAAGCAAACGTAGGGGAGAGTGGGGTATGACGGGCATAGTTGTGTTTGATGCTTCATATCTCTGGGACAAGCGTCACGATAGTCTTGTCATTTTGCCTCAGACATCTTACAACATGTATGCACCTATAGCCGACGCCATAACAGTCAGCTTTCAAAAGTGTGCACATGGTAACATTTATCGCGAGAGACTGCGAAAACCCGTCTTGCTCCACCATGTGGGGCATGACCGGCATGCATTTATATGACCTTAAAAATGTTTTGGTGTGCTTTTTAAATCCTCCAAGGCATGATGACACACCATGCTCCTCTAAGTTTTAGTCGTTGGTACATTCTATCAGAACTTATATTAATTATGATATGTGCTTTATTTAATACTGGGCCAAAATCAGGGATCTAGTTGAGACATTGAGCATTAATAATTTTGGTCAATTGAGAGTGGGCAATAAGTATTTTAAAACAATTAACACCATTGACTCAAATGCTGCCTTAAAAGCGGTTATTTCCTATATTTCCCATACCCATATTCTTTTAGATGTATTTTATATTTTATCCAACTTATTGTACCAGATAGCGTAATAACCTATCACCATCACGTGTTTCTCATTACTACGCCTCGATGCTGATTAATGGCGACGAGGGTCTATTTCGAAATTTGATCGGTCAGTCGAACGGCGACCCGGGTAGATCCTATTGGATGTGGGGTGACGCGACTCGTCCAGGCACAGTTGTGACATTTGCACGTTTTGATCTCTGTTATATATCAAAAGTTGCTGGCAAAGAGGTGTGGGTGGCCCTAGACTATCTTGCAGAGATCACTGTGCAACGCTCGCACACGGGTTATCAAGGATGGACTAAAAAAACATGATGTGAAAAAATTACCTCAGTTTACCCTCGCCAGTGTAGATAGGGGGGGGGGGAAGGGTGGTTGCCACCCCGCCACCTCGGTTTTTCGAAAATAACTTTGAGTAAAAAGCGGCGAAATTTTCGATACCCTAGAAATAATAAATTGTACACCTAACCTACAAATTTCGAAACCGTGACCCCAATGACCCGTGACTTGAAACCTTTTTCTCAAGGTCATGTCAATCGCCATTGGCGTTCCGTGGAATATTGTTGCTTAGAACTAGCGCGCTTCCTGATTTGTTTTGTTATGTCCAGGAGTATACAATCAGGTGTTGAGTATACCATGTGACCTCCATGATTCCCGATGAGGGCACGACCCCCAAAGGTCAACACAGGTCACTGACCTCTGATCACCTCGGGTGATTTTTGTATTTATTTTCGGAGCCTTTATGGTGTTTGTATGCGCTGATTTCGTATTTCACATTAATTTTACACTAATACGGGTTCAAAGGAGGTCATGATGCATCCCGCGAGTCACTGGGAGGGGGGTTACCCCTCCCCCTGGTTTTCACTATAGCTTCAAAACAACACTGGCTATCGACGCAAAACTTTCAGTACCTTATCTGGCATCGATTTTACGTGTTCCTAGCAAATTTTGAGAAAATTGGTCGAGAAGTTTTTGAGAAAATAACGTTTTAGTGACGTCATGTCACGCCATTTTCGGTCCAAAATGGACGAAAGTTTGATCGATGATAGAACATCGATTATTGAAAGAAATTACAAAAAAAAACACCAAAAGATAGGAAATGATTTTTTTACAACATGGCTATCTCGGGTTTTATAAATTATTAGGTTTTTACCCCCCCCAAACAAAAACAAAATGGGGGAACAAATCACAATCCAAGATGTTTGAAATTAAAAAAAAACAAAGGAATATATGTCAGCAACCTACTTATGAAGAGTGACAATGCTAATTTTCAAGTCAATATATATATATATATTTTTGACCCCCAAATGACTTTAATATGTGTACAATCTGATGACGTATTGTTTTGGAATCGAGTTTTTTAAATTTGTAGACGTCATACTAAAAAACAAAATTGGATGTCTGAGACAAAACTGGACCAGAAACGTCTGTTTTTTATTGCAAATTTTGGATTCCAAAATTTGACCTTTTTGACCTGACATTGACCTGATCTTGAGGTCAAATATGAAAATGAACGTTACCATTGAATTCGACGTCTTAAGTTACCCATAAAACATGTGTCACACGGTTTTCATATAACTTTTGCACATAGTGACCTTTTGTGACTCGACCTTGACCTTGACCTGTACTTAGTATGAGATTCAAACTCAAGGAGTACCTTCTCCTTACATTTATAAGTGTTTTGGCAGAGTTTTTGCGCGCTGCTGTTGATAGTCCAGTCTCTACAGCCAATAATCCGAAAACACGTGATTGTGACATTTGACCTGACCTGTGACGTCATCGGTAACCTCCAGGTTAACACAAATATTATATGTCGATGAAATGTCTGGGCTATCGATTGCCGTTTGAATCAGCGAGATCGTGCGATTGGTTCCGAAGATACAAGGGGAGGGGGGGGGGGGCTACAAAAAAAAACAATGAGTCGTGTTACAGAACATACCCCAGTGACTGCCAGGTTAAAGGGAATAGTTCACCTTCAACATGGGGTTTTGAACTGAGATAGCAGTTTTGTAGCCCGTGTTAAATTAGCCCTCCATACCACTTCCCACGGCTGAAAAGACTCTTTAGCCCAAGATATTTGATTTTGTATACGAAGGAATGCGGTGATGGCGAAAGAATGTCAGGAATACGGTGCTAGGAGACACCTGGGCAGAGGCTTCTAGTCAGCCAATCACCTTACACGTAGCGTTCATTGACGCGGTTGCCATGGTTCCCATAGTGCGAGCGTGTTCTACTTTAAATCTGATTAGCTGAGACATTGTTTTCATCCGCGTGATGGGAGGAGCCAGATTAAAAAAGCATGCATATAGTTTTGATGAAATCAATAATTTGCGTCCTTGTGTCCAAAATTGACATGTTTAGTGCCCATTTCTGGAAAGATCAAAAGACATTGTAATGCAGTATTTAATAAAACATGCTATCACAAGTTTTCCGAAGGTGAACTATTTCCTTTAACCCGGCAGTCACTGGCGTACGTTCTGTAACACGATTCACTGGGGTGAGAGTTTAGCCCCCCCCCCCCCCCTGTATCTTCGGAACCAATTGCACGATCGCGCTGATGCAAACGGAAATCGATAGCCAAGGACATTTCATCGACAGAAAATCATTTGTGTTGACGTGGAGGTCACCGATGACGTCACAGGTCAGGTCAAAGGTCAAAATCATGTGTTTTCGGATTATTAGCTGCAGAGATCGGACTATCAACAGCAGCAGCGCGCTCAAACTCTGCCAAAACACTTCTAAATGTAAGGAGAAAAATATGCTTGAGTATGAATCTCATACTACGAACAGGTCAAGGTCAAGGTCAAGGTAAGGTCACAAAAGGTCACTATGTGCAAAAGTTATATGAAAACCGTGTGACACATGTTTTATGGATAACTTTAGACGTCGAATTCAATGGTAACGGTCATTATCATATTTCACCTTAAGGTCAGGTCAATGTCAGTGCAAAAAGGTCAAATTTGGGGATCCAAAATTTGCAATAAAAACAGACGTTTCTGGTCTAGGTTTGTATCAGAAATTCAATGGTGCTTTTTGCTTTTGCGTACGACATCTAAAAACGTTAAAAAACGTGACTCCCAAAAATACGTCATCAGATTGTACACATATTAGAGTCATTTGGGGGTCAAAAATAGAGATATTGACTTTAAATTTAGCATGGTCATTCTTCATAGGTAGGTTTCTGACATATATTCCGTTTTGTGTGTGAAAATTTCCAAAATGTTGGATTGTGAATTTCCCCCCACCCCCCCAAAAAAAATAAGGGTCAAAAACTCAAAATTTATACAATCCTAGATAGTTATGTTGTAGACAATGTCATTTAATTTCTTTCGAAGTTTTTTCATTTCCAATTTCCTTCAATAATCGATGTTCTATCATCGATCAAACTTTCGTCCATTTTGGACCGAAAATGGCGTGACATGACGTCATTAAAACGTTATTTGCTCAAACACTGCTCTACCGATTTTCTCAAAACTTGCTAGGGAGACGTCCAATCGATGCGAGATAAGGTACTGAAAATTTGGCGTCGATATCCAGTGTCGTTTTGAAGTTATAGTGGAAAGTTGGGAGGGGGGCTAACAAGAAAGAAAAAAACAGTGGCCCGGCAGGGCTTCTGCTGGGTCTGAACGCGAGCTCGCTGGGCTCAGTACGACCTAGTGCTGAAGGGATACACTGCCGGGCTCCAGAGACGTTGGCTGGGCTTAGGGCTAGGCTCACCAACATATGTGTTGGGTCGGTGATGGGGCCGGTGCCTGTTTTTTGTTGTTGAAAATTGTGTATCACTAATGCTCACCCCCATATATATGCAGTGGTTTCGCGGATAGAGCGTCCCGAAAACACGACCATAGTGAAGTGTGTTGTATGTAACTACCCAATGTTATTATGACTGCATTGTAAGTAAAAGACACGCTGAATATACAAATGTTACATTCGATTTAATCTGAAGTGACGTAATTTGGATACATTTGCATTATAATTTGAATTTATACAATATATGGAGTAAGGTCACATATTTTTCAGTATAAAGGTTAAAGGCCTTACTCTTTCAGATGCCGATGACACCTCGGAAATATTTTTATCAGCTTTCGAAGACATGTCGCTATAAAGTTTTCCTAACAAGTCGTGACGTACAAAAGTGCCGTCACGATAACGGGAAAAGTATTCGTCAGAGAGCTCTATCAGCAAAAGAACGGCGATTTTGGTTCATCGATCTAACCTCAGAGGTCATCAAATGACACAGAACCTTAAAATTGGATTGCATCGGCGTCAAACCGTCAAGAGAAATATTATCGTATTTACCGTGAAACCATAGCACAATAAAGGGCGAATTGGCAGGGAGGTATCTCCTCTACAAGGAAAGTCAGCAGTTTTGTCCTGCACTGGCGAAGAATACCTAATCCGGGATGGTCAACAAAGAAGATCGAGCGTAACAAGCAATTAAAGATTCGGTAGTGCTACATTATCCACGACCACACCATTCTAACCCCTCAATAGTTTAAATATCGAAATGGCAAATCACAAGTTATTTAGAAGACAACAATATTAAAATGGCAATTAAAATGATTATTGAAGAACCAGCCAAAAATAGAGCAGCGAAGTGCGTATGCGAATTCTTACCTCAACCTTCATCCTCTTCTTCCTTTTCCCCAACAGGTGCTGTCTCTGTAAAATAGGGAAGTAAATACATGTCATAATACAAAATAGTTAAATGTTAACAAAATGACACCTTCATCTAGCAACAGGTGAAGCATCAGTTGAAGTGATGACTAAACGCTGAAATCTGATCAGGTGGAAACACAATCATTCAAAAGCTTAATAATTTTACAAAGCTTGATAAATATACAGTTGGAAAATGATTATGGTCACATTTTACTTCAGAGATATAAAATCGTTAAAAGATAAAAGAAAAGATGTACTTGAAAACTCGCAACAACAATAACACACCACTAAAAAATGGTGTGATATTTCAAACACCAATCTTTACCCAAATCTCTCCAAAATAAACCTGAAGCTGAGAACATTTTTTGACCACCCGGTAGTTCGTATACCCGGCCATCCGATCAGTCCAATTTGGCGGCTATGGTCACCATAAGACATATCAGGGAGTCGCCAAATTGGACTGATCGGATTGGTATCGACTATTCAAGACTCATGTGTTATCAATAATTTGAAGACATGTTCTCAGCGTCTGTGCCATCAACGACTGGAACTCGCTTCCCCAGTCGGTCGTACAAGCCCCGTCTCTTCAAATCTCAGCTTGACCGACACTGGACCAATATCATGCATGAAATCCCTTCTCATGAATGAGTCTTGATCCTTATAAATTGGATGAGAACGGGACCAATAGGCAAGTGCCTTTCTAAATTCCTGACAGTGTAAGGTAAGGTATTATGGGTATATGGACTACCGAGTGGGGACAAAAAATGCCCTAGCTTTAGGTCTTAGAGAGTAGGGGGCCATGTCCTCCACACTTTTTAACTAATTTTGACTTAAAATATTGCATTTTTCTTACTGAAAACAGAGCTTAACATCAACAAATACGTGAGAAATTCACTAAGAAATCCTACCTTGGGACATTGAGTTTCCTTCAAGATGAGCGTAAAGTGTTAATGTTTCAATCACTTTTTGTGACATTACTATGTACTGCGTCCCTGCCACCTGATATCACTTACCTTTCTCTTTGGCATGTTCAGCAGCTCCTCTCTTGATGAAGCAAGGTCAAAACTCTGTGAAAAGTCAAGATAGTAAGAACGCTGAACAAAACGTATAAGATAGACGATATATATGCAATAGTTAGGTTGAATTTGAGTCCCCCCCCCCCTACAGCCAGCTTATACAGCTATCACTTACATAACAGAATAAATATAAATAAAAAAAGAATACACAAAGTTGTTGACACTTTGATGTTGACAGTCTACGGTTATTATATAGAGCCGGGCGTCCAACAAGGTGGATTTTGAGGCATCTGTGCAATATTGTAAATGTTATATAATTATATAGTTCTTGTTTCATCTCCATGCTATTTTTCACAAATACTTAAGTTGAAATTAAAATTGTGTTTCATACTGCTCATATTTGTGCCATTAGCAATGCACTAAGCACCAATGACCGATGTTACGAGGTACCTGCCCAGCTCCCTCCAATCACTATATTTATATTTATTTTATATTGGTCTGCTTGTTGCTACTTGTGTTAACAGTTTGCATGAAGGGATAGGTCATGTTCTTTCAGGAGTTAAAAATATGTAGATATTCTGTCATATATGTATAATATTAACTTAATGCTAACCACAATTTCTGCAATTTTTCTTACGTGCTTTTGTATTTAATCATTTCAGGGAGATATCTCACATTTCACCTGATTTTAATCAGTTTGTGATTGATTGGATACCTACCTACTGGACTATCTCACTTGCTCTGAAATAGTTCATCATCAAGGGCGGCTATTCCAACGTTTTTGCCCTCTTCAATAATTAGTTTATCCCTATAATATGGACATTTTTGGATAGAGAATGTCAAGTTTAGTTAATACAGATGCACTCCGAATCACTAGTAGCACTATAACCACTACAATCTGAAATAACTTATATCAGACTGCCAATTCCACTTCACCCCGCGACACTTTCCATCATTCAGTAACATATCTCTGGTAGGAGGTAGGTGGCAGGTGGCAGGTGGCAGGTGGCAGGTGGCAGGTGGCAGGTGGCAGGTGGCAGGTGGCAGGTGGCAGGTGGCAGGTGGCAGGTGGCAGGTTGTAGGTTGTAAGTTGTAGGTTGTAGGTTGTAGGTTGTAGGTTGTAGGTTGTAGGTTGTAGGTTGTAGGTTGTAGGTTGTAGGTTGTAGGTTGTAGGTTGTAGGTTGTAGGTTGTAGGTTGTAGGTTGTAGGTTGTAGGTTGTAGGTTGTAGGTTGTAGGTTGTAGGTTGTAGGTTGTAGGTTGTAGGTTGTAGGTTGTAGGTTGTAGGTTGTAGGTTGTAGGTTGTAGGTTGTAGGTTAGGTTAGGTTAGGTTAGAAATGGATTCAAATACCAGAATGTGGGTGTAGAGGGTCTAAAAACATGTCTAGTGACATAACTAGCAAACTTAGTTAACATCATTAGCACTAGGGGAAAATCGTTGGATTGACCCAGGATTCTGAAGATTCTTGCCCAATATTACAGGATTTTTCGACCTGGGTTGGCCTTTCATATGCCCCTTTTTCTTGTTAAAAAGTACAGCTATACTTTCAAGTACATCTGTTTGCAAATGCAGTAGGTGATCAGGAGAAAGAAGGTCCCAACCAGGAGACTTACCACCCTTTAATCTTGCCACAGCACCACAAACATCCTCAAGACCCAGTCTGCAAAGTAGGGCACTTCTCGACGAAATTCTGTCAGTGTGCATGAGATTTATGTGCATTATTCAGATATTGCATGCACATAATGCAAATCTCATGCACACACCCTCTGACATGTGCAGTACTGGGACCGTGGCAAGGACCCTGTGGTTAACTATTACAGCATAAAAAACAATGTAATAAGCACCCTGCTAGGTGCAACAAATTTGGCACACAAACTTCATAATTAATCTATTAATCATAAACCTCATCTTTGACTTCCATTTTTTACTATCAAAGGAACAAAAATACTTTGAATCTTGGGCAATGAAATGTACAGTAACTGTAGCATTTTGTTAAAGTGTTTTTCCATTTGTCACAAATATATGTGTTTTTGGTGTGTCTTGAGTAGTACACTTGAGGCGTCTGAGTTTTTTTCTCTTTTTAGTGTGCATGGGTCAAAGCCGAGTGTGCATCCATGCACACACTTTGATCCCTCATGCGGCAGTCTGTCGAGCCGGCTGACACACTGCACTATGGCCTGGGGTTAGGTCAGGTTATTTTTAATGTGCATGGGTCAAAGCCGAGTGTGCATCCATGCACACACTTTGATCCCTCATGCACAGTTTGTTGAGCCGGCTGACACACTTTGCACTATGGCTCAAGACTGATGGGAGGAACATATGATGTTAGGTTGCTTGTTATCAAGCTAAGAAAGTCTTCATCACTACCAGGGGTGGAACTTTAATGTAAATTGGGGTTGCAGCTACAACCCCAAATAATTTAGGAATTTAACATTACGCCTATGACGTGATGTGGTACAAATGGGGCTCTTAACAACCAAGTAAATCCCCAATGAATTTAAAAAAGTTCTGCCTCTGATCACTACTACAACTATGGTCATTGAAAATTGAGTCAAAATGATCCTTCCACATGCTAGCTCAATATTGACAACTTCAGAGATGACACTGAAGCTAGGAGGGAGAGGAGTTCTGCACCTATTTTGGTATCTGTGCGGCAGGCATCACCAACTCTTGGCCGTTGTCACCAGTGTAAACAGATCAAGGTTTATGTATTAGGAGAACAATATGGAAGCACTGCAGCCCTGTATAAAAGGTGTTGATGACGTCATGTATATTATACATGTCTCTGAACTTGAACTTGATAAGTTAAGTAATGCACCTCTGGTAGGTGGTAGGTGGCAGGTGGCAGGTGGCAGGTGGCAGGTGGCAGGTGGCAGGTTGTAGGTTGTAGGTTGTAGGTTGTAGGTTGGAGGTTGTAGGTTGTAGGTTGGAGGTTGTAGGTTGTAGGTTGTAGGTTGTAGGTTGTAGGTTGTAGGTTGTAGGTTGTAGGTTGTAGGTTGTAGGTTGTAGGTTGTAAGTTAGGTTAGGTTATGTTATGTTAGGATACAAATCAGAATGACGCCAACTGCAAAGTTCACGGACATGTAAAACACACATAACATCATCAAACAATTTCATTCAGGGCTGCAGTGCTTCCATATTGTACTTACAATACATTAACCTTGATCGGTATGGATGTAACGCCACCTCTCCTAGTACTGGACATTGGTGATGCCTCCCACACTGATACACCTATTTCTTGCTAGATAAGAGACCAGAAACGAGACTAGATAGAAAGGCAGCTATTTTGTTTGCTTTGGCTGTGTTGGTCCGTTGGACTCCTCTTACATCTTCTCAAAACATATTTAAATGAAATAAGTGTTTGTACATAATTTGAATGTTTATACTCCAGCCTTCTTCCAACACTAGAATTTGATCTACACTTACTGCCATATAGTGAGTGGAAGTGGTATAGTGCCATTAGTAAGTGGCACTCACTAGCTGTTTTATTTCAACAGTTGGTTGTTGCCATCGCCCATCAATACGGCAGTAAGTTTAGATCAAATTATAGTGGTGGAAGAAGGCTGGAGTATAAACATTCAGACTGCTAATTTATTGGATTCCAGAAGTACACTGGGGTGCATGAAATGTGGAATATCAACAACTATGATTATTCGGTATCGGTGGGGCAGGCGTCAGTCGTCACCAATGTCCAGTACTATAGGAGCGGTGGCGTCACACATCCATACCGATCAAGGTTAATGTATTGTAAGGATAATATGGAAGCACTGCAGCCCTGTATGAAAAGCGTGAATTGGAATGTAGACAGGCGTTAAGCAGAGGCCATGACTGCGCATGTGCCGGGGGCGGAGCCCCCCGTTAGGTCTCATAGCGAACCAATCTCCTGCCTGAGGTTAGGTCAGGTTCGATTATGTTGCCATTATTTAGCCTCAAGTAACAACCTGGGTACAAAGTTCACCCAAGATTCTCCTCCTTCTCAATTAATGACGTGAGAAAGGATACATTCACATTTGCATGTGGGCTGCAGTGCTTCCATATTGTCCTCCGATTAAATTAACCTTGATCGGTGACAATGGCCGAGAGTTGGTGACGCCTGCCGCACCGATACCAATTATTCATTATATTTGATGTTGGTGGTACTGGTGTCATCATGGGTGGAGGATCATTTTAGAAGTTGGTGTGGCGAGAGGGTATTCCATCGCACTTTGCCTGTGGCCTGTCAATGCATTGGCACTACAACATAGTTAAATGTTTGTGTGGCTTTGCCAAAGTTGGTGTGGCATTCGCCATACCTGCCATACCACGTTCTCCACTCATGGGTGTCACTGCAAAGGTAGGTCGGCCTTGGGTAGGTCATATCACCGGTCACTGTCATATCACATAAGTAAACAAACCAAGGTTGATGTATTGTTGGTCTTTCATATGGCAGCTCATGGAGTCTTTAATCATATGGCAGCTCATATGACTTCACAGACCCGTGTGTTTTAGTATGGCTGCAGTTATTCTGGTTCAATATTTGTATATTGCAATGGTCAACTACCAGTGATATTCATCGAACGACCTGCTAAGCTGTGATTTTGTACCCGGTCATCGCTCTAAATTCCAGATTAACTTTGTTCTAAATTTAACCTGAATCCAACATAGGAGATAGTTTAGGCAAGGGTAAAGCAAATAGTTTGGCTAAGGTATTTTATTTTTGGCTTCAGTTTCAAGCCAAACAAAAATGCTAAAAATCCACAAACTCTGGACAAACAACCATAGGTTAGATTATGCTTGGTTAGATTAGGTTAGGTTTGATTAGATTATCATAAAATAAATTTGAGGGATTTTTTATTACACATTGCTGCCATTTCCCTAATTAAAAATGATATTGGATGGATGTAGGAGACTACAGGGCTTACCTATGATATGCACCTCCAACCAGGGTGTAGTTTCGTATTCAGTTGGGTGGCTTGCCCCCCCCCCCTCCCCCAACTTGGGCTTGAGCCCCCCAACTTTGGCGAGAAAGTGGATCAAATCTGAGGAGAAATTTGTATCCTTCAGGATTTTGATGGTACTTAGAGCGATTTTCCCCACCTCAACCCCCTCAACTTGTTTGGAGAAGCTACACCCCTGCCTCCAACAATAAATTAGCCTTGATCGATGTTGATATGTGACGCCACCATAACCAATACCCGACTTGGATAACGCCAGTACCTACCACTGATACCCTATGTTCTTTTAAGTAGGTGAAATTATGTAATTATATACTTTTGAATGTTGAGCAATTTGGACTGTTTCAATGCATCCACACTGTCTACTTTTCCTATGCACAAAGACAGCCCCTCCAGAACATATTATAATGGTCACAAATAGGTATCAGAGTGGATATGACTGTCCTCAAACTTCCTCAGCTTTCATCTCATTTGTATGGAGGACTGAGGAGCCAGTTGAACATTTTGGCATTGGCACACACACTGTGCAGTGTCTGCTAAAAAATGGCCACAAATCAACTACACTTTGTTTTCAGATCCCTTTACACAAAACAACAGTCAAGTAACTTGGGATGGCACCCTTATTATATTCCTTTTTTATACTTGTATGTAAATAACCCAACTACTGCTTGATACATGCAACCACACTGGGAGGCAAATGTGGCGCACTTAGCTAAAATTGCTATATTTTACCTATATGTGCACTGGACAAATGTATCCTGCATGCTGCAAGTAGTCTGGTTCTCCTTGTCCTGATCACCATACCTACATATGATTGCCGTCCGGTGTCCTTCCACAAATTAAGTCTTGTTTCTTGGCCGAACGGAACCTTGGTGCTCACTCAGGATGCTTTGATATCCCTTAACCAGATTGTACGTACCTTCGTCTCTCCTGTGTAGTCTGCTCTTGCGGTAACTTAACACAATATCACACTCACTAACCAACAAAGTTATTTTGAGCGATGACTATACATAGATTTAAGCTATCAAAGCTCTCCAACGATGAAAATCACGACCCTGGCGCTCGAATGATTCGTTCGTTCGTTCGTATAACAAGGCACTGTCCGATCCGAGACGCGCGCGAAGTATCAGCTGGCTGGCGCCAAACTTCGAATTTAATCAGCTGGCTGAAATGGATGACAGGTTGTCGGAAAACCATGGCCAATATTCATGAAATTTCAATAGTATCCTGGACAAGTTCATCTACCAATAGAATTGCTGCTAGCATCTTCACTGTTCATGATCAGGCCAATCAAAAACCATTTCACAACAAGTTGACAGTAGAGACCCCTGTGGTAAAAAAATGAAGCACATTTCAAGTTGACCAAATACATGGACATTTATGACACTTTCACAAATGTCCACGATATTCAAAACAACTTTTATCAAGCTTGTTGTCCATGGAATTACACATTACAACAAAAATAAGACCATGGACATTAAATGTCCATGATTTCCGTGGTGTCCATGAATTTCCCAAAGTTACCATTCAAATGTCCACGGATTTACGGGTTCAAGAGAGCACAGAGCCCCCCCCCTACCTGAAATTTTTGTTTTTCGTTCATTGACCCCTACAGGGTAAGCCTATGCCATCTGAGATCACCAACACCCTTTTGTCAATAACTCTCGACATAATAAAGATAGAGATGTGGAACTGGTACCAATGTATTTGTATCATCGATACACGTCTCTCAATATCCAGCATGATCTACTCGGGTCACCAGTTGACCTTGACCTGAGGTCACATTTATGTATTGACCTGACATGGTTAACATAAATACGAGTAGAAGCAAATTGACGAGACAAAAACGATGCCTTCAAAATTACTGCCCTTTCTTTGTTAGGTAAAAAGTAATTTGCGAAAAACAGTTTTGCCAAAAAATAACCTTTTTGACATTTGATGACCTCTGGAGCCTAAACTATTGACCTGAGCTCAAATCTGAGGACACCTATGTCGATTGCATTTTTCAAGAGCTTTCGATTGTTTGTTTTATGTTTGCTGCTAGCTATCATAGTTCCGCAGATATTTGGGGGGGTGTTCGAAGCGAAGTCCTAAAACTGGAAAATCTGACCTTTGATGGCCTCTGGTGACCTCAATTTTGACCTGACCTAAACAAACAACGATATACTTTCGAAGGAGATTGTCTAGAGCTATCTAACGCCGTTTTCTGCTTCTCGCTACGTTGCGTGGTTTTCGAGATCATAGGGGGGTCGAAATCCGACACCCCCCCCTCCAGGGCGTGTAATTATCAGAGGCCCTCCAGGGCGCGTGTTAACCCTATTACTGTCGGGATTAAATAATACGAGTCTGTTGGGGGAGGGGGGAGCTATTTCCCCCCCCCCCTTCGTATCTCGGAAACCACAAAACCGATTATCTCTGAGAAAGCGGCGTTCGATTCCTTGGATCATGATTTATATTCCTGTATTCATAAATATGCAACATTTTGTCATGGGCGGCTACAGGTAGCAGAAAATGGGGGAAAACATGCATTTTAGATTCTTACCCTAGGACGTTGTTTGAACGCAATTTGTTCATGTTGTTGGATTTCGTCACCTAATTGTATGCTCTAACATATACTCCTTTTAAAATTTGGGGAAATTAACTCAATGGCGTCCTCAGGCAATTCAAAAGGAGGTATCTAAAGATGTCACTATAATATTTTTTGCCGCTTCGATTTCTGTTTTAGATGCTTATTATTATATGTATATGCATGATAATGTAAATTATTGCAGTTTTGTATTTGTGCAGTGGCGTGCTCAGGAAGGGAAGGGGAGGGGAATTGAGCTTTGTCTTTTGTTATCTTTGTCTTTGCTTATTGTTATATTTTGTTATGTAGTGTACAACCCGCCCCCCATAGCGTTTCGCCCCTAATTGGACTAGAGCTTCTATTAAAAACGAGCGTGTTGCTTGTCACGAGAGGAAGCCATTGATTCCCGATTGTAAGGACCTAGGTCATTAGGTGACCTATGCGGCCATGTCAATGGCCCAAAATTCAACCAAATTGTAAATGAGTATAAATTGAATTTAATCGAGCTAGAATCGCGAATGAGCATATAATTATGCTAAATGGGTGCCAAATTTGAAATCAGCGTCACAAAATGCCCTAGAAACTGCCGAATTCCAAAGAAGGTCATGTCAGGTCATGTCAGGTCATTTGAGGTCAGTGACCTCGGTTGACCTCTTGGGGTGCATGACCCCAGTGGAACATATAATTATGAAAAATGGATCCCATATTTGAAATCAGCGTCACAAAATGTCCTAGAAACTGTCAGAAGCCAAAAAGTGATATGAGGTCGTCGGAGGTCAGTGACCTCGGTTGACTTCTGAAAAGGTCAATCGAAGTCACAATCTCAATGGAAACCACAACTGTGACCAGGAAACACCTGTGCATATGCTCCTGAACAACAAACACTATTGTTGTGAGCGCGCTCAGTCGGCCCGGCGGCACAGCATGCTGCCACTGCCGGGTCACCGCGCGGCGCGCGGCCGCCCGGTGCATGCGACCTACCGCCGCGGGCGCCGGCCACCGTCCCGTGGCCAGCCGCACGCGGCACCCGATTGGTGCACTGTAAGGGTACCAGGCCTGACTGGATTACCTCATTGGCTGTTCACCCAACCATGTATGTGACGTCGTGCGTGTCTATCATGGTAGGGGGTCAGTGTGCCTCCGGACTCGATCCAATACAGATCTGCACCCCGCAACTCGCCTCTCACTGGACCGACCAGAGCAGGACCGACGACGACACCACATGGCGCAGCCGGCAGTTGGAACCTCTGCCAGACACTTCTGATACATCTACTCTGCATGACCTACAATCTGCGGTCAAGCTGCAAGATGGACGACACTGAAGGGGATTCAGCACCACCATGGCTGACCAAGATGCTGGACGGCCTACAGAGCAGCACCGGCAAGACCTGCAAGAGCAGCGAGAACAGCATCAGCGCGACTTCAATCTACTCCGAACGGAGATACAAGATGTACGCCAGCATCCAACGCTCGTAGAGACTCCAGCATTGGAAGCAACCAGGTCGGAAGCCCGAGACGCTCTGCCGTTTACGTACATGGGTACCGACGCTGTAGAGCCAAGGGCTCCAGTAGTTCTGTCGAGATCAGATTCTGCACCAACTACAACAACGGCGTCTTCAGCAAGATCACTGCTGTCGTATGGCGCTGCGAGACCGCCTACAATAACGCCACCAAGCAAGCTCTCCAGGTTCATCAGTCTACGCGACTTCCGAGCATGGAGGTCATCCTGGAACGACTACAGCAGGCTTTGCCAACTCAGCACCTTCAGCCGTGAAGATCAGCTGGCCTACTTGCGATCCTGCTTCACCGAAGATATGCGTGCGGCATCCCAGCACGCTGTCGGTATCAACGAGGAGACTGACACGGTCCAGTCAGCGTTGGACAAGATTGAGCAACATCTTCGCCAGCAATGCAGCATCGCCATCGACCGGGTGAAGTTTGAAGAGCGGCGCCAGGAAGAAAGCGAACCCTTCGACTCTTTCTTGATTTCAGTCAGAGAGCTAGCTGCTGATGCTGAACTGTGCTCCGAGTGCATAGACCAGCGGCTCACCACCCGGATCATGTATGGCCTTCGCAACCAAGAGACCCGACGTAAACTCTTGGCACTTCGCCCGTTTCCGTCACTGGAGCAAGTCATCGACATCTGTCGTTCTGAGGAAGCTGCTCAAGCAAACAACGAAGTTCTACAAGACGTCATCAACAGAGGCCACAATGTCTTCAGCATATCTCATCACCGTGTCCAGGGTCAGCGTAGTCCTTCGCGAGGACGCTCAGGTCCATTATGTGGCCGCTGTGGCTGGTCCAGTCACCCGAAAGGCACATGCCCGGCAGTGGACCAGGCGTGCTTCTTCTGCGGCATCATGGGACACTTCGCCACAGTTTGCCGCAAGAAGCGCTCGTCTCAACAACCACAGACTGAATCCGACGCATCGCTGCGATCACGCAGCAGGCACCGCTACCTGCCTGACCAGGCAGTTGTTCCTCAAGTAATCGTCAGCAGCCTGCATCGCAATCTACAGGCCCCAAAAATCGCCATCGAACTGGAAGATCCCGATGGTGCGTTCTTCGGCTGCATCGACGCAACCCCAGACTCGGGGGCTGAGATCACAGTGATGAGCTCAGACACGGCGCACATCCTAGGAGTTCAAGACAACGCCTTGTCCAAGCCGCCCAGCATCGACATCACAGCTGCCAACGGACAGCCTATGCACTGCATTGACACCTTCAAGGCCATCATTCGTCTGAACGAGAAAGCTGTTGAAGAAACAGTCCACGTCTTCAAGGAGTCACGGGGACTTCTGCTCGCTTGGTATACAGCTCAGAAGCTCGGCATTCTCCCACACCACTACCCACAGCCTGCTCCGCTGTCGCCTCAGCACTCTCAGCCCAAGTGTGCAAGCCAGACGCGCAGCGTGTCGCCAGTATGTTCAGTGAAGAGCAGCGACCAACAGCAACATCAGAAGTAGCTCCGCAGTGATCTTCTCGAAGAATTCGCCGATGTCTTCACATCTGACAACACCACATCTCTGAAGCCGATGACCGGCCCTCCAATGGTGATCCACGTCACAGAAGACGCCAAACCCTTCTGTGGAAGAACCGACGTCTGAGGACAGCCAGCTCATCCAGTCTGTGGAACATCACGTCCATCGTACATCTATCGTCATCATCGGTGAGGTCTCAACCCGGCAGGCGCCAGCACATCTCCCAGACCCTCGACTCGACGACCTTAAGAGGACAGCACAACAAGATGTCACCTATCAGCAACTTCTGGATGCTGTCTCACAAGGCTTCCCATCTTCCAAGGAAATGCTGCCTCGTCCTCTACTCCCATTCTGGAATGTTCGTCATGAACTTTCTTCCCACGACGGCCTAGTCCTGAAAGGTTGCCGTATCCTCATTCCGAACGCTTCCCGCAAAGCTACCATGGATGCGCTTCATGATTCTCACCAGGGGATCGAGCGCACCAAACGACGAGCACGTCAAACAGTCTGGTGGCCTGGCATGAACAGCGACATCATCAACACAGTCGGCAACTGCAACGCCTGTCAAGAGCATCGTTCCAGTCTGCCTCAAGAACCGATGGTAATCGACCCTCTACCATCAAGAATCTTCGAAGATGTCTCCTCCGACCTCTTCTCGCATGCTGGCAGAGACTTCTTCGTCTACGTGGACAGACTATCTGGCTGGCCAGTTGTCTATCAACTTCCACGTGGCGACGCAACAAGTCGCCAAATCATCAAAGCCCTCCGAGACGTCTTCGTCAGCCTCGGAGTCCCCGTCAGACTGCGGACAGATGGAGGACCTCAATACAAGAGCCGAGAAGTCGCCGGCTTCTTGAAACGCTGGGGAGTTCGACATGTCATGTCAACTCCGTATTACCCACAATCCAATGGACATGCGGAGGCTGCAGTGAAGGCGATGAAACAATTGGTCTCCAAGACGACGACAAACGGTTCTATCGACGACGACAAGTTCTACGGAGGACTTCTAGAGCTGCGGAACATGCCTCGAGCCGATGGACGTTCTCCAGCACAGATGGTCTTCGGTCATCCCATCCGATCCTGCGTCCCCGCTCATCACATCACGTTCGCTGCTGAATGGCAGCAGCAAGCAGAAGAATGCGACTCCAAGGCAGCGAAGTTCCCCATCAAGCGCAACAGCACTACAATGTTTCTGCACATGCACTGGCACCGCTGAAGATCGGAGCGCACGTCAGGCTGCAAGATCCGGTCAGCAGACGCTGGGACAAGCTCTGCACCATCGTCGGCGTCGGGTACCACAGAGACTACCTGACCAAGACACCAAGTGGCAGAGTCTTGTGGCGAAACAGACGCTTCCTCCGTCCATCACTCCAGCCACCACAAGAATCAACGAGCAAGCCGACGGATTCCTCACCATCAGAGGGTCAAGCCCCAGCACCTCGCCGTCAAGTGCGATTCCAGCTCCCGCTGCCGTCAGCTCTTCGACGAAGTACTCGCCAAAGAAGGACACCAAGCCGCCTGGGCTGTGACGACTTCTACTAGGACTGCTTCCCCAGCAGTCCCGATGAAGGGGGAGATGTTGTGAGCGCGCCCAGTCGGCCCGGCGGCACAGCATGCTGCCACTGCCGGGTCACCGCGCGGCGCGCGGCCGCCCGGTGCATGCGACCTACCGCCGCGGGCGCCGGCCACCGTCCCGTGGCCAGCCGCACGCGGCACCCGATTGGTGCACTGTAAGGGTACCAGGCCTGACTGGATTACCTCATTGGCTGTTCACCCAACCATGTATGTGACGTCGTGCGTGTCTATCATGGTAGGGGGTCAGTGTGCCTCCGGACTCGATCCAATACAGATCTGCACCCCGCAACTCGCCTCTCACTGGACCGACCAGAGCAGGACCGACGACGACACCACAACTATGAAACTGCACAAGTTACGAGGATCAATACTACGGGACTCCAGTTGCGCCTGACATGACCTTGAAAAACAGGTCAAAGGTCATTGGTAATGTGACCTACACTAGCGAGGCCCTTAACTAGCGAGGGTTAAGGGGGTCGTTTTAGCCCCCCCCCCCCCCCCCCGACACTAATAGGGTTAAACTGACTAACAGTGTTTAGGGCCACCGATGACCGAGCAAGGTTCATCTATCTTATCACAGACAGAGTGTTCGTCCGTCCGTCCATCCTTCCGTCCGATGTTCTGTCACACTTTGGCGTGCTGGTGCTCAGAGATGGTTATACTTAGAGAGCTGTAATGTTCGCAACCGTTCGGATCGCGTCGCACTTGGGCACTGTATAAATTTGATGTTGATCTGGGCTGAGGGTGGCGCGTAGCGCGTGCAAACGTCTCCAATAGGTTTAACATGGGAAACGCGAAATTCTGAAATCGCGAAAAACTGGCAAACGTCGCGCGGTTCCCGGCCGCTGGCTCGGGAACCGAGGGTCGCAGCGAACCGAGGGTCGCGCAGCGCTAAACACGTTTCGATAGAGGACAGATTGGCCTAACATGTCACATGTCGTTCATAGCAAGGCTTATTTCAAGTCGAAAGTTATGACAACTTACATAAAAAAGTGGCATTTTCAGTATTTAAATCGGTACTCGGAAACTGTTAGACATAGAACAATGCGACTTAACCACTTTGCAGGCGAAGGTACGTTCTTTAAATTATATATCTAACTCAAAGCTGTTTGAGTAATATTTAGGCAGGTTGACGGCGTTGTAATATTCTTGATTTTTCTTTACCGTGCTATTCTTCCCAACACCGTAAAGGATAACACAAAGACAAGTTTTCACAAATAACAATGTACACCCGGATAGCGCCGTCTTTAATGACCAACATCTAACCAAAATATTTCGCTTCTAGCTAATAGATAACTTATGATGAAGACAAACGTGATTAATTGCTGACGCTAAGACGCGGCATCGCCGGGCGACGCCGGCGGCCGCCTCGGCACGCGTTAGTTTGCCAACTGCCGTCAGTGGCGCTAGCTAACGGCCATTGATCTTGGGCTGCGAGCGTGAAAGTTTCCCACGGTCGACAGCGGACGCCTTTCATAACCAAGGCCCTATAACCAGGTAAAGACATGAGCCATTTGACCTTAAACTCGGTAGACCGCCGGATGACGTTACTGGCCGGACCCGGCTCCTTCGTCGGCGCCGCGCTCAAGCGGATGGGTGTAACTCATAAATGTATAAAAAAAATACCACCCTATGGAGGCATATTTTCGGAATCAGCGCATCGAGGAGACCCTGAATGCAAAATTTGGGGCAAATCGGGACAACCCGGAATATCACATTGCAAGTGTGATATCTGATGCTGCTAACTTGACGAACGTCAGCCATCGAAACCCGCACGCAATACACCACGAACAGACTATTCAATAACAACTATTGCGCTATTGCTAGCTGAAATCTTGCAATTTGATTGGTGCAGCGCTCTGCCACCAGTGACGTACATATAAATTGGACCGGAAAATGGGCAGCGAATGAATTGGCTGGCTATATATATTAGCTGACTATACAAATACATTTGTCCTATGCTATCCGCCCAAGATATTCCGCCACCGGCTAATAGTTAAGTTATGAGGAATACAAACGTAAACTATTGGTTAGCACTTTAGCACTGGACGATGACTAGTCCTCTCATCCTCCTCCGTCCCTGCCCAGTGTCCCGACTGACTTCCCTGCCCAGTCTCCCATCCTCCTCCGTCCCTGCCCAGTGTCCCGACTGACGTCCCTGCCCAGTGTCCCGACTGACTTCCCTGTCCAGTCTCCCATCCTCCTCCGTCCCTGCCCAGTCTCCCATCCTCCTCCGTCCCTGCCCAGTGTCCCGACTGACTTCCCTGCCCAGTCTCCCATCCTCCTCCGTCCCTGCCCAGTCTCCCATCCTCCTCCGTCCCTGCCCAGTGTCCCGACTGACTTCCCTGCCCAGTCTCCCATTCTCCTCCGTCCCTGCCCAGTCTCCCATCCTCCTCCTTCCCTGCCCAGTGTTCCAAATGACTTCCCTGCCCAGTCTCCCATCCTCCTCCGTCCCTGCCCAGTGTCCCGACTGACTTCCCTGCCCAGTCTCCCGACTGGCCTTCTGTCGCGTTCGGCAACGGGGGTCGAAGAGGCGAGAGGAGGACACACACACACCAGAGGGGGTCGGAGAGGAGGACACAAACTCCAGAGGGGGTCGGAGAGAAAAACACACACTCCAGAGGGGGTCGGAGAGGAAAACACAAACTCCAGAGGGGGTCGGAGAGGAAAACACAAACTCCAGAGGGGGTCGGAGAGGAAAACACACACTCCAGAGGGGGTCGGAGAGGAAAACACAAACTCCAGAGGGGGTCGGAAAGGAAAACACAAACTCCAGAGGGGGTCGGAGAGGAAAACACAAACTCCAGAGGGGGTCGGAGAGGAGAACACAAACACACCAGAGAGGGTCGGAGAGGAACACGCAAACTCCAGAGAGGGTCGGAGAGGAGGACACAAACTCCAGAGGGGGTCGGAGAGAAAAACACAAACTCCAGAGGGGGTCGGAGAGGAAAACACAAACTCCAGAGGGGGTCTGAGAGGAAAACACAAACTCCAGAGAGGGTCGGAGAGGAAAACACACACTCCAGAGAGGGTCGGAGAGGAGGACACAAACTCCAGAGGGGGTCGGAGAGGAAAACACACACTCCAGAGGGGGTCGGAGAGGAAAACACAAACTCCAGAGGGGGTCGGAGAGGAGGACACAAACTCCAGAGGGGGTCGGAGAGGAAAACACAAACTCCAGAGAGGGTCGGAGAGGAAAACACAAACTCCAGAGGGGGTCGGAGAGGAAAACACAAACTCCAGAGGGGGTCGGAGAGGAAAACACAAACTCCAGAGAGGGTCGGAGAGGAGGGCACAAACTCCAGAGGGGGTCGGAGAGGAAAACACACACTCAAGAGGGGGTTGGAGAGGACACAAACTCCAGAGGGGGTCGGAGAGGAGGACACACACACACCAGAGGGGGTCGGAGAGGAAAACACAAACTCCAGAGAGGGTCGGAGAGGAAAACACAAACTCAAGAGAGGGTCGGAGAGGAACACGCAAACTCCAGAGGGGGTCGGAGAGGAGGACACACACTCCAGAGAGGGTCGGAGAGGAGGACACAAACTCCAGAGAGGGTCGGAGAGGAACACGCAAACTCCAGAGGGGGTCGGAGAGGAGGACACACACACCAGAGAGTGTCGGAGAGGAGGACATAAACTCCAGAGGGGGTCGGAGAAGAGGACATAAACTCCAGAGAGGGTCGGAGAGGAGGACACACACACCAGAGAGGGTCGGAGAGGAGGACACACACTCCAGAGGGGGTCGGAGAGGAGGACATAAACTCCAGAGGGGGTCGGAGAAGAGGACATAAACTCCAGAGAGGGTCGGAGAGGAAAACACAAACTCCAGAGAGGGTCGGAGAGGAGGACACAAACTCCAGAGGGGGTCGGAGAAGAGGACATAAACTCCAGAGGGGGTCGGAGAAGAGGACATAAACTCCAGAGAGGGTCGGAGAGGAGGACACACACACCAGAGAGGGTCGGAGATTAGGACACAAACTCCAGAGGGGGTCGGAGAGGAAAACACAAACTCCAGAGGGGGTCGGAGAGGAAAACACAAACTCCAGAGGGGGTCGGAGAGGAAAACACAAACTCCAGGGAGGGTCAGAGAGAAGGACACAAACTCCAGAGGGGGTCGGAGAGAAGGACACACACACACCAGAGGGGGTCGGAGAGGAAAACACAAACTCCAGAGTGGGTCGGAGAGGAGGACACAATCCCCAGAGGGGGTCGGAGAGGAGGACACACACTCCAGAGAGTGTCGGAGAGGAGGACACAATCCCCAGAGGGGGTCGGAGAGGAAAACACAAACTCCAGAGGGGTTCGGAGAGGAAAACACAAACTCCAGAGAGGGTCGGAGAGGAAAACACAAACTCCAGAGAGGGTCGGAGAGGAAAACACAAACTCCAGAGAGGGTCGGAGAGGAACACGCAAACTCCAGAGAGGGTCGGAGAGGAGAACACAAACTCCAGAGGGGGTCGGAGAGGAGGACATACAGTCCAGAGATTGTCGGAGAGGAGGACACAAACCCCAGAGGGGGTCGGAGAGGAAAACACAAACTCCAGAGAGGGTCGGAGAGGAAAACACAAACTCCAGAGGGGGTCGGATAGGAAAACACAAACTCCAGAGAGGGTCGGAGAGGAACACGCAAACTCCAGAAAGGGTCGGAGAGGAACACGCAAACTCCAGAGAGGGTCGGAGAGGAGGACACAAACTCCAGAGAGGGTCGGAGAGGAGGACACACACACACACCAGAGAGGATCGGAGAGGAGGACACACACACCAGAGAGGGTCGGAGAGGAGGACACACACACACACACCAGAGAACACGATTTTTAAGCTGGGTGCCATGTTCCTCTGTGTCGGCCATTTCTGTGTTCCGCCATCTCACGTCCGGGACGTGCGAAATGAACCGCAGCCGTCCGCGCTCACGTCACGTGCCGATCGTCTCCGGCCTCCTCCGGCGGCGGATCCTGGCATCTGTGTGTGGAATCTCAAACGACACTGCCCCCGCCTGCCGCGCATCACTGCACATCACCGCGCCATTATCCATCACTGCGCCATTATCCGCCATCACCGCGCCATTATCCATCACTGCGCCATTATCCGCCATCACCGCGCCATTATCCGCCATCACCACGCCATTATCCGCCATCACCACGCCATTATCCGCCATCACCACGCCATTATCCGCCATCATCACGCCATTATCCGCCATCACCGCGCCATTATCCATCACTGCGCCATTATCCGCCATCACCACGCCATTATCCGCCATCATCGCGTCATTATCCATCACTGCGCCATTATCCGCCATCACCGCGCCATTATCCGCTATCACCACGTCATTATCCGCCATCATCACGCCATTATCCGCCATCACCGCGTCATTATCCATCACTGCGCCATTATCCGCCATCACCGCGCCATTATCCGCCATCACCACGCCATTATGCGCCATCACCACGCCATTATCCGCCATCACCACGCCATTATCCGCCATCACCACGCCATTATCCGCCATCACCACGCCATTATCCATCACTGCGCCATTATCCGCCATCACCGCGCCATTATCCATCACTGCGCCATTATCCGCCATCACCACGCCATTATCCGCCATCACCGCGCCATTATCCGCCATCACCACGCCATTATCCGCCATCACCACGCCATTATCCATCACTGCGTCATTATCCATCACTGCGCCATTATCCGCCATCACCGCGCCATTATCCGCCATCACCACGCCATTATCCATCACTGCGTCATTATCCGCCATCACCGCGTCATTATCCGCCATCACCACGCCATTATCCTCCATCACCACGCCATTATCCGCCATCACCACGCCATTATCCGCCATCACCGCGTCATTATCCATCACCACGCCATTATCCGCCATCACCACGCCATTATCCATCACTGCGTCATTATCCACCATCACCGCGCCATTATCATCCATCACCGCGTCATTATCCGCCATCACCACGCCATTATCCGCCATCCCCACGCCATTATCTGCCATCACCACGTCATTATCCGCCATCACCGCGTCATTATCCGCCATCACCGCGTCATTATCCGCCATCACCACGCCATTATCCGCCATCACCACGCCATTATCCATCACTGCGCCATTATCCGCCATCACCACGCCATTATCCGCCATCACCGCGCCATTATCCATCACTGCGCCATTATCCGCCATCACCGCGCCATTATCCGCCATCACAACGCCATTATCCATCACTGCGTCATTATCCGCCATCACTGCGTCATTATCCGCCATCACCATGCCATTATCCGCCATCACCACGCCATTATCCGCCATCACCACGTCGTTATCCGCCATCACCACGCCATTATCCGCCATCACCACGCGATTATCCGCCATCACTGCGCCATTATCCATCACTGCGCCATTATCCGCCATCACCGCGTCATTATCCGCCATCACCACGTCATTATCCGCCATCACCACGCCATTATCCGCCATCACTGCACCATTATCCATCACTGCGCCATTATCCGCCATCACCGCGTCATTATCCGCCATCACCACGCCATTATCCGCCATCACCACGCCATTATCCGCCATCACCACGCCATTATCCGCCATCACCGCGTCATTATCCATCACCACGCCATTATCCGCCATCACCACGCCATTATCCATCACTGCGTCATTATCCGCCATCACCACGTCATTATCCATCACCACGCCATTATCCGCCATCACCGCGTCATTATCCATCACCACGCCATTATCCGCCATCACCACGCCATTATCCGCCATCACCACGCCATTATCCATCATTACGCCATTATCCGCCATCACCACGCCATTATCCATCACTGCGCCATTATCCGCCATCACCACGCCATTATCCGCCATCACCACGCCATTATCCATCACTGCGCCATTATCCGCCATCACCGCGTCATTATCCGCCATCACCACGCCATTATCCGCCATCACCGCGTCATTATCCGCCATCACCACGCCATTATCCGCCATCACCACGCCATTATCCATCACTGCGCCATTATCCGCCATCACCACGCCATTATCCATCACCACGCCATTATCCGCCATCACCACGTCATTATCCATCACTGCGTCATTATCCGCCATCACCACGCCATTATCCATCACCACGCCATTATCCGCCATCACCGCGTCATTATCCGCCATCACCGCGTCATTATCCGCCATCACCACGCCATTATCCGCCATCACCGCGACATTATCCATCACTGCGCCATTATCCGCCATCACCACGCCATTATCCGACATCACCACGCCATTATCCGCCATCACCACGCCATTATCCGCCATCACCACGTCATTATCCGCCATCACCACGCCATTATCCGCCATCACCACGCCATTATCCGCCATCACCACGCCATTATCCATCACTGCGCCATTATCCGCCATCACTGCGCCATTATCCGCCATCACCGCGTCATTATCCATCACTGCGCCATTATCCGCCATCACCACGCCATTATCCACCATCACCACGCCATTATCCATCACTGCGCCATTATCCGCCATCACCACGCCATTATCCGCCATCACCACGCCATTATCCATCACTGCGCCATTATCCGCCATCACCACGCCATTATCCGCCATCACCACGTCATTATCCCCCATCACCACGCCATTATCCGGCATCACTGCGTCATTATCCGCCATCACCACGCCATTATCCGCCATCACTGCGTCATTATCCGCCATCACCACGCCATTATCCGCCATCACCGCGTCATTATCCGCCATCACCACGCCATTATCCATCACCACGCCATTATCCGCCATCACCACGCCATTATCCGCCATCACCGCGTCATTATCCGCCATCACCACGCCATTATCCATCACCGCGCCATTATCCGCCATCACTGCGCCATTATTCGCCATCACCACGCCATTATCCATCACCTCGCCATTATTCGCCATCACTGCGTCATTATCCGCCATCACTGCGCCATTATCCGCCATCACCACGTCATTATCCGCCATCACCACGCAATTATCCGCCATCACTGCGCCATTATCCGCCATCACCACGCCATTATCCGCCATCACTGCGTCATTATCCGCCATCACCACGCCATTATCCGCCATCACCACGCCATTATCCGCCATCACCACGCCATTATCCATCACTGCGCCATTATCCGCCATCACCGCGTCATTATCCGCCATCACCACGCCATTATCCGCCATCACCGCGCCATTATCCGCCATCACCACGCCATTATCCGCCATCACTGCGTCATTATCCGCCATCACCACGCCATTATCCATCACTGCGCCATTATCCGCCACCACCGCGTCATTATCCGCCATCACCATGCCGTTATCCGCCATCACCGCGCCATTATCCGCCATCACCGCGTCATTATCCGCCATCACCACGCCATTATCCGCCATCACCACGCCATTATCCGCTATCACCACGCCATTATCCGCCATCACCGCGCCATTATCCGCCATCACCGCGTCATTGTCCGCCATCACCACGCCATTATCCGCCATCACCACCCCATTGTCCGCCATCACCACGCCATTATCCGCCATCACCGCGCCATTATCCATCACTGCCTCATTATCCGCCATCACCACGCCATTATCCGCCATATCCGGCTGCAGCCGGCACGGTGACCTCATACCCGCCGCTGGTGACGTCACACCGGTAGTGGTGACGTCACCAAGGGCGGGCCGCGTGCTGGCGCCGCCGGCGGGGCGGGGGTCGCACCGCCGCCCTCGCCGTCAGTACTGGTCCGTCCGAGGGAAGGGGAGGGAGTGCCGGTCGGCTCGCCGTGCAGGGCGCCACGTGAGCCGTGAGCCGTGAGCCGTGAGCCGTGAGCCGTGAGCCGTGAGCCGTGAGCCGTGAGCCGTTAGGCGTGAACCGTGAGCCGTTAGGCGTGAACCGTGAGCCGAGAGCCGAGAGCCGTGAGCCGTGAACCGTGAGCTGAGAGCCGTGAACAGTTAGCTGAGAGCCGAGAGCCGTGAGCCGTGAGCTGTGAGCCGTGAGCCGTGAGCCGTGAGCCGTGAGCCGTGAGCCGTGAGCCGTGAGCCGTGAACCGTGAACCGTGAACCGTGAACCGTGAACCGTGAGCCGAGAGCCGAGAGCCGAGAACCGTGAGCCGTGAGCCGTGAGCCGTGAGCCGTGAACCGTGAACCGTGATCCGTGAGCCGTGAACCGTGAACCGCGAGCCGTGAGGTGCCGCGATGAAGGCGGTGTGGCGGACGGTGGACCTGGACCTGGACCTGGACCTGGACCTGGACCTGGACCTGGATCGCCGTCGGACCGGTGGATCGGCGCCAGTCTCCCCGGGCCGCGAAACAGACGTGAACGATAACACGGAGCAACTGCCGGAGATGGAGCAGGAGATGGAGCAGGAGCGGAGCCAGCAGCAGCGGCAGCGGCAGAAACAGGAGCAGCAGGAGCGGCGGGGAGAGGGGCACGGACAGGGGCGGGGCCATAAACCGACACAGGTGCAGTGCGGCAGCTGTACGGTAGAGCTGGACCGGGCCCGTAATGCCGTCATTGTAATGACCAGCCGTGCCCAGTGTGACGGGCCAACAGCAGGAGCAGGAGCAGGATCAGGATCACGAGCAGGGGCAGGATCAGCAGGATCCACAGGAACAGGATCAGGATCAGGAGCAGCAGGAGAGCTGGAGATGGACAGGCTGGAGTCGGACCCAGGGTAAGTCAACCTCAACACACCACAACACAACACATGCACGGAAACAGCATTACCCTGGGTCCGACAGGCTGGAGTCGGACCCAGGGTAAGTCAACCTCAACACACCACAACACAACACATGCACGGAAACAGCATTACCCTGGGTCCGACAGGCTGGAGTCGGACCCAGGGTAAGTCAACCTCAACACACCACAACACAACACATGCACGGAAACAGCATTACCCTGGGTCCGACAGGCTGGAGTCGGACCCAGGGTAAGTCAACCTCAACACACCACAACACAACACATGCACGGAAACAGCATTACCCTGGGTCCGACAGGCTGGAGTCGGACCCAGGGTAAGTCAACCTCAACACACCACAACACAACACATGCACGGAAACAGCATTACCCTGGGTCCGACAGGCTGGAGTCGGACCCAGGGTAAGTCAACCTCAACACACCACAACACAACACATGCACGGAAACAGCATTACCCTGGGTCCGACAGGCTGGAGTCGGACCCAGGGTAAGTCAACCTCAACACACCACAACACAACACATGCACGGAAACAGCATGTGCTGAATGCAGGTTTGGTCGTATGTTTGCCTTGTACGCACATTTACAGTACACATGGCCAGTAGTCACTGGGCCGATATACCGCAATACAACGCGCCTAATCCGGGAGCAGTAAATGTCGCCGCCGCCGGGTTGGAGCGGCGACATGAGCGGCGGCGACTCAGTGCTATGAGCGCGTAATCGCGGGCACAGGTATGATCTGGCAGGTCTGATTTGGCAGGTGTGATCTGGCAGGTCTGATTAAGCAGGTCTGATTTGGCAGGTCTGATTAAGCAGGTCTGATCTGGCAGGTCTGATTTGGCAGGTCTGATCTGATTTGTTGCGGCGATGGCTGGCCTCTCTGAGCAGAGCAGATTTGATTGAGCGGCGGAACGACCTATTGTGAGCAAACGTGTCACGTACACCATACATACACACATACATACATACATACATACATACATACATACATACATACATACATACATACATACATACATACATACATACATACATACATACATACATACATACATACATACATACATACATACATACCTACCTACCTACCTACCTACCTACCTACCTACCTACCTACCTACCTACCTACCTACCTACCTACCTACCTACCTACCTACCTACCTACCTACCTACCTACCTACCTACCTACCTACCTACCTACCTACCTACCTACCTACCTACCTACCTACCTACCTACCTACCTACCTACCTACCTACCTACCTACCTACCTACCTACCTACCTACCTACCTACCTACCTACCTACCTACCTACCTACCTACCTACCTACCTACCTACCTACCTACCTACCTACCTACCTACCTACCTACCTACCTACCTACCTACCTACCTACCTACCTACCTACCTACCTACCTACCTACCTACCTACCTACCTACCTACCTACCTACCTACCTACCTACCTACCTACCTACCTACCTACCTACCTACCTACCTACCTACCTACCTACCTATATACAGACAGACAGACAGACAGACAGACAGACAGACAGACAGACAGACAGACAGACAGACAGACAGACAGACAGACAGACAGACACAGACACACAGACACACAGACACACAGACACACAGACACACACACAGACACACACAGACACACACCTACACACACCTACACACACCTACACACACCTACACACACCTACACACACCTACACACACCTACGCACACCTACACACACCTACACACATACGCACACGCACACGCACACGCACATACGTGCTTAGATAGGTACACTTCACCTATATAAATTCACATTTACGCATACCCACAGTCCTACATGGGGACACGTTAACATGTTAACTCACATTAACTACATGTTAACTACATGTTAACTACATGTTAACTCCCATCGTTGGGGACGCCCCCGTCAAACACGATGGACACACGGTAGCGCAACTGGCGTCCCGTAGTATTGATCCATGTAACTTGTGCAGTTTCATAGTGTTTGTTGGTCAGGATCATATGCACAGGTGTTTCCGGGTGACAGTTGTGGTTTCCCTTGAGATCATGACCTCGATTGACCTTTCCACAGGTCAACCGAGGTCACTGGCCTCCAATGACCTCATATTACTTTGTTGGTTTCTGGCAGTTTCTAGGACATTTTGTGACGCTGATTTCAAATATGGGATCCATTTTACATAATTATATGTTTCACTGGGGTCATGCGCCTCCACAGCTCAACCGAGGTCACTGACCTCAAATGACCTGACATGACCTGACATGACCTTTTTGGAATTCGGCAGTTACTAGGACATTTTGTGACGCTGATTCCAAATTTGGCACTCATTTAGCATAATTATATTCTCATTCGCGATTCTAGGTCGATTAAATTCAATTTATACGCATTTACAATTTGGTTGAACTTTGGGTCATTGACATGACCTCAGTGGTCACACAATGGCTTAAAGGGAATGTTTCACCTTTCTGAAAGTTGTCAAATATACGCTGGTTGTAGTAGAAAATATGAAGTAAGTGCTGCTGAAAACGATGGTGATATTTTTTCACTCGAAAAGTCACTTAACTTTATACAAATTAAGTCTTTAGATTTGGGCGTATGACGTCATTGTTGAGCTATATACCGCCGCTGATTGGTTGACAAAGTGGGATTGGCTGAAAAAGTGGCTGTCAGCCAATCAGCGGCTGCACTAGCCTGGAGTCATTTTGCAAATGGTAAATTGAATTACTTAAAAACGGTTAAGTTTTGGGGAAAATGATCTTAGTAATTTGGGCATTTCAATAACGGCCCAAGATAATGGCTATCTCAGTTTAAAACTAATAGAAAGGTAAACATTCCCTTTAATGTCGCGTGGCGGTCTCCTGCTGACCAAATGCCGGTCTGGACCGCGGCTGAGGCTGCACATCCTCCTGACAGATCTGACAGCTCCTGACAGCTCCTCCTGACAGATCTGAAGTCTGAAGTGTTCGTCTCCCGCCCGGGACCACCAACGGAACACGTGAACCGTGAACCGGAGCTCCCTCCTGAGCATCTCCTGATCTCCTGAACACCCACAGGAATCTCCTGAACACCACATGAATCTCCTGAACACCACAGGAATCTCCTGAACACCACAAGAATCTCCTGAACACCCACAGGACGCTTATAGTACGCCGCACGGTGCCGATCCATTCATAACGGGTGCACGCCCACTCACCCCCGCCGCGCCCAGTGGACTCGTCCGTCACCACGCCGGTCCACGTCTGGACGAGTCCAGTACTGTGTCGCTGGGGGAGGCCGGAATGCCACGCCCGGTGGACTGGCAACAGGTCGGCTGTTGACGTCACTGTGACGTCATACCTATACGTTTTGCCATGCGCCAGGGGGACTGGCAACAGGTCGGCTGTTGACGTCACTGTGACGTCATACCTATACGTTTTGCCATGCGCCAGGGGGACTGTCCAGTGTATGCAGGGATATGCCATGTTGCCTATAGCCAGGTAGGTTCATGGGCGGCGAAGGCGGGGGGGGGGACGCGTCCCCCCAAACATTTTCGGATTTAACATTACGCTTATGGGCGTTGCATGAAGATAATCGACTTCAAAGTGCCTCCGAGTCCGTCCCCCAACTTTCGGAAGGTGGCGCCGCCCTTGGGTAGGTTTTGCAGTGCTGATCGTTAAACAATCGCCGTTACAAAATCGCTGGAAATTCACGGTAGATCTGATTGGATATGCACTAGCGAATCTAGGGTTCGAGAATGGGGGGTGAGGCTAAAATTTCGCTCCGCTTTATCAGCGAAAAGTTTTTGACCGGGGGGGGGGGGGTGGAATCGGGTTGTCAGCATGACAATTCGTTGAGCGGGGGGGGGGGGGGGGGTGGTGGTGTTGGGTCCTCAATGGAAAAGTCATTGACCGGGTGAGGGGGAGGGGGAGGGGGAATTTTTCCCCTTATTACATGTAAAACGCCTTTTTGGGGCGATGACCGAGCGGGCGCGCTCTGTAAGCTAAATTAAGTTGTATTAAGTTGTGTATGATCTCCTTTCCCGAACCCGTCAAAAGGGAGTACGTCCTGAGCCTGCATGCTTCATTGTATAAATTAATGCTTAAATCAATAAAGCCATTTTTGATCAATAATTATTTTGGGTTATTTCGACGTTTGCGTGTGCCACACGCTGTAGTACCACCCCTATCAGAACGCACCATACCCACAACAAAATTGATTTGATGGTCCTATCCATTGGTGAAAATCCGATCTCAATCGGAGCAGTGGTTGCAAAGTTATTAGCTTCCGAAAAGCGTCTGTACGGCCGTGTCGGGCCGGGTCGGGCCGGGTCAAATGTAAATTTGTCTAGTCGGTTGACGAGAAACCTCACGGGTGCTTCGCGCCCGCTCGGTAATCACTTCTTGCAGCCAATGCTGCGGTGCTGCTGTTATTAACACTGACTGCGGTGCTGTTGTTATTAACACTGACTGCGGTGCTGCTGTTATTAACACTGACTGCGGTGCTGCTGTTATTAACACTGACTGCGGTGCTGTTGTTATTAACACTGACTGCGGTGCTGCTGTTATTAACACTGACTGCGGTGCTGCTGTTATTAACACTGACTGCGGTGCTGCTGTTATTAACACTGACTGCGGTGCTGCTGTTATTAACACTGACTGCGGTGCTGCTGTTATTAACACTGACTGCGGTGCTGCTGTTATTAACACTGACTGCGGTGCTGCTGTTATTAACACTGACTGCGGTGATGCTGTTATTAACACTGACTGCGGTGCTGCTGTTATTAACACTGACTGCGGTGCTGCTGTTATTAACACTGACTGCGGTGCTGTTGTTATTAACACTGACTGCGGTGCTGCTGTTATTAACACTGACTGCGGTGCTGCTGTTATTAACACTGACTGCGGTGCTGCTGTTATTAACACTGACTGCGGTGCTGCTGTTATTAACACTGACTGCGGTGCTGCTGTTATTAACACTGACTGCGGTGCTGCTGTTATTAACACTGACTGCGGTGCTGCTGTTATTAACACTGACTGCGGTGATGCTGTTATTAACACTGACTGCGGTGCTGCTGTTATTAACACTGACTGCGGTGCTGCTGTTATTAACACTGACTGCGGTGCTGCTGCTATTAACACTGACTGCGGTGCTGCTGTTATTAACACTGACTGCGGTGCTGCTGTTATTAACACTGACTGCGGTGCTGCTGTTATTAACACTGACTGCGGTGCTGCTGTTATTAACACTGACTGCGGTGCTGCTGTTATTAACACTGACTGCGGTGCTGCTGTTATTAACACTGACTGCGGTGCTGCTGTTATTAACACTGACGGCGGTGCTGCTGTTATTAACACTGACTGCGGTGCTGCTGTTATTAAAACTGACTGCGGTGCTGCTGTTATTAACACTGACTGCGGTGCTGCTGTTATTAACACTGACGGCGGTGCTGCTGTTATTAACACTGACTGCGGTGCTGCTGTTATTAACACTGACGGCGGTGCTGCTGTTATTAACACTGACTGCGGTGCTGCTGTTATTAAAACTGACTGCGGTGCTGCTGTTATTAACACTGACTGCGGTGATGCTGTTATTAACACTGACTGCGGTGCTGATGTTATTAACACTGACTGCGGTGCTGCTGTTATTAACACTGACTGCGGTGCTGCTGTTATTAACACTGACTGCGGTGCTGTTGTTATTAACACTGACTGCGGTGCTGCTGTTATTAACACTGACTGCGGTGCTGTTGTTATTAACACTGACTGCGGTGCTGCTGTTATTAACACTGACTGCGGTGCTGCTGTTATTAACACTGACTGCGGTGCTGCTGTTATTAACACTGACGGCGGTGCTGCTGTTATTACACTGACTGCGGTGCTGTTGTTATTAACACTGACTGCGGTGCTGCTGTTATTAACACTGACTGCGGTGCTGCTGCTATTAACACTGACTGCGGTGCTGCTGTTATTAACACTGACTGCGGTGCTGCTGTTATTAACACTGACGGCGGTGCTGCTGTTATTAACACTGACTGCGGTGCTGCTGTTATTAACACTGACTGCGGTGCTGCTGTTATTAACACTGACTGCGGTGCTGCTGTTATTAACACTGACTGCGGTGCTGTTGTTATTAACACTGACTGCGGTGCTGCTGTTATTACACTGACTGCGGTGCTGCTGTTATTAACACTGACGGCGGTGCTGCTGTTATTAACACTGACTGCGGTGCTGCTGTTATTAACACTGACTGCGGTGCTGCTGTTTTTAACACTGACTGCGGTGCTGCTGTTATTACACTGACTCCGGTGCTGCTGTTATTAACGGCCGCCGTGTACTAAGGCTGGATACCGGGAGAAGTTCATCAACATCAGTTGAATGGGCTCAATGTAGGTCCAGCCTAGCGTACCACAAACGTATACAAGGAGGTATACCGTCCGCCGTATACTTACTAAGGAGGTATACCGTCCGCCGTATACTTACTAAGGCTGTATACCGTCCGCCGTATACTTACTAAGGAGGTATACCGTCCGCCGTATACTTACTAAGGAGGTATACCGTCCGCCGTATACTTACTAAGGAGGTATACCGTCCGCCGTATACTTACTTAGGAGGTATACCGTCCGCCGTATACTTACTAAGGCTGTATACCGTCCGCCGTATACTTACTTAGGAGGTATACCGTCCGCCGTATACTTACTAAGGCTGTATACCGTCCGCCGTATACTTACTAAGGAGGTATACCGTCCGCCGTATACTTACTTAGGAGGTATACCGTCCGCCGTATACTTACTACTATGGCTATACTACTACTAAGTATACTACTACTAAGGCTTACTTACTTAGGCTGTATACTGTACGCGTCATACCGAGGCCGTATACTGCACGCCGTATACTAAGGCTGCATAATATATTGCACGCCGTATATTGCACAGTGCAAACCATGGCTGCGGCCTGTGGCGTCAGGCCAGGAGTACCAGGCCAGGAGAGCCTGGCCAGGATTGCCTGGCCAGGAGTGACAGACCAGGAGTGCCAGGCCAGGAGTGCCAGGCCAGGAGTGCCTGGCCAGGAGTGCCTGGTCAGAAGTGTCAGGCCAGGAGTGTCAGGCCAGGAGTGCCTGGCCAGGAGTGCCTGGTCAGAAATGTCAGGCCAGGAGTGCCTGGTCAGGAGTGCCTGGCCAGGAGTGCCTGGTCAGGAGTGTCAGCCCAGGAGTGCCAGGCCAGGAGTGCCTGGTCAGGAGTGCCTGGCCAGGAGTGTCTGGTCAGGAGTGTCAGACCAGGAGTGTCAGCCCAGGAGTGCCTGGCCAGGAGTGCCTGGTCAGGAGTGCCTGGTCAGGAGTGTCAGCCCAGGAGTGTCAGGCCAGGAGTGTCAGCCCAGGAGTGTCAGCCCAGGAGTGTCAGGCCAGGAGTGCCTGGTCAGGAGTGTCAGGCCAGGAGTGCCATCACAAGTGTACGCCCCGTCGGACAGTCGGCGGCGGGGGCGGGGGCGGGGTTATGGGGGCGGGGGCGGGGGCGGGGCAGGGCGGCGGCGGGGGCGGGGGCGGGGCAGGGCGGCGGCGGGGGCGGGGGCGGCGGCGGCGGCGGCGGCGGGGGCGGGGGCGGCGGTGGCGGCGGCGGCGGCGGGGGCGGGGGCGGGGGCGGCGGCGGGGGCGGGGGCGGCGGGGGCGGTGGCGGCGGCGGGGGCGGTGGCGGCGGCGGCGGCGGGGGCGGGGGCGGGGGCGGGGGCGGTGCGTTGGTTCCGCCCCGCTATCGGTCAAGGAAAGCCGCCGCCCCGGTCCGCTCCCCTCTGCTTGGCGGCGCCGTGACGGCGGCGTCTCACCTGCCCCCTCCCCCCTCTCCTCCCCCTCTCCTCCCGGGTGGGCTGAGCGCGCCGCGACTCTAGCGCCGCCCGCTCCCCTGTCGGCAGGATGGCGAACTACGGCCGGGGTGGGAGTGTCCCATTTGACGACGGCCCGAGGCCCGAGGCCCGAGGCCCGAGCCTATGCTGTTGTCAGCGATGTTGCAAACGCGCACACAAATTGCGTCTTATCTCACTTCACTTCTCAGAATGTGGATACTCAGTATGTGGATTCCGAAACAATATTGCAGCACGTACCACAGGTACGTAGCCAAGGGGGGGTGGGGGGTGGGGTGGGGGTGGGGGGGGGGGGTGGAGGGGGGGGGGGGGGAGAAGGGGGGGGGGGGGGTGGAAGGGGGGGGGGGGGGGGCAGACCGCGCGAAGCGCGGTATCATTGGCTCTTTACCACGCGAAGCGTGGTCTTTAGAGAGTTAAGAGTATTTCAGAGGCCCTTTAAGATCAACAGGACCCTCTCTTAAAGACCAGAGGACCCTTGGACGTTCAAAAGAGCCCTGTGCATGTCAGAGGGGCCCCTGGCCAGACCGAAAGGGCCCCCAAGTGGATCAGAGGGTTGGTTTTGCTGAACACGTCGAATGGGCCCCTAGCCAACACAGAGGGACATCTGGGCAGGTCAATAGACCCCTGAGTATGTCGGCAGGGCAAAACAGCAGCGAAGTCCCTTGCCAGGTCATAAGGGCCCCTGAGCAGGTTGGAGGGCCCCTGGACAGACCAGAGGGCCCCTGGGAAGTTCAAAGGTCCCCTGTGCAGTGCAGGTCAGAGGGGCCCCTGACCAGACCGAAAGAGCCCCTAGGTGGGTCAGAAGGGTCCCTGAACATGCCGAATGGGACCAAAATCTGCACGGAGGGGCCCAAGGGCCGGTCGGAGGGCGCTTGAAGCATGTCGCAAGGCGACAAAGCAGCCGGTACAGTCCCTTGCCAGGTCGGAAGGGCCCCTTGGAAAGCTGGAGGGCACCTGGACAGACCAGAGGGCCGCTGGAAAGCTGAAAGGGCCAATGAAATAAGTTTTTCAGGGTAAAACAAAATATTTGGTCGTCCAACTTGGAAGAGCCGCAGCACCACAACCATATGTTTGGTGGAGCTGGCGGTAGGCTCATTCTCTTGTTCATTCAATTTGCCTTCTGAGCATATCGGGTTTAATTAGTTCCTCACATTTTATTTAGACACTGCGTTGGATTTTAGCCGAACCGACCAGAGTAAAATTACATTCGAATAGGCCAATTTAGTAACAATATGCCAAAAAAACATTATCCTACAACACTTATCCGGGTTCTAAATAGTACAAATTGAAGATGGATCGATTGCGCAAAGCCTTGGGAACAAAATGGTGCAATTGTCAATGTTCTGCGAGCTATATTGACGGTGCAGTCAATGGTTTCGTGCTCGCGTATTGTTGTTGACCTCAACTTGCAAAAAAATCACCCTCAAAAATCACCCTCTTCTACACGAACCCACAGGTCTTACAAAACGCGTGAAATCGACTGGGAAAACAATAGCTATTGTACCTGAACATCCTGTCTACAGATCCTATTGGTTTTCCTGCCGATTTCACTCGTTAAAAAAACGGGGTTCTTTTAAAAGGCAACCGCACGCAGACGCGAAGTGATCAGGGAGATATCTTCACGGGATGAAACAAAAATAGATACCATACAATTTTTGATTCCAGATTCGAATTCCTCATGATAAACATATCCGGATAGGTTTTTTTGCAGTGAAACAAAAACACTTATTTTGGACTGGTCTTGGCCGCAAAACCATTCCAAAGTCCGAAACCCAGTCATATATCCCACATTCCACAGCATGTCTTTTCGCGGATCCCAGTTGAGTCCCTGCATAGCTCGGAAGGGCGTTGGAAAAGTCGGAGGGGCCCCTAGACGATCTGAAGGGACCCTGGGCCTTTCAACAGTAAGAAGGCAGTTGCCCAGGGAATAAAACCAAAACATTTCGCGACGCTCCACGGCGCAATTTAACTACAAATTTAATTATATGCGGGTTAGCAAAAACAAATCGGCCCGTTTATCGGTGCATTTATGTGTTATGTTGCTACTTTCCTATACAACTGGGCAAAATAGTTCGCTTCAGCACTTTTTATACCGCACTTTTAAGCGCACAATAACATTTTTAGAGATACTCACCATCAGTGGCGGATCTATAAAATCTTCAGCAGGGGTGGGGAGGGGGGGGGTCATCAGTTGCAGTGGTGCCCCTACCTATGCCCAAATCTGAAAACTCAACGGATTTGGTCCACTATGTTTTGAGGGTGCCCCTATTTCAGCTTTTCTTGAATTGTTGACAACACGTTGGCTATAGGTATTTACAATATCAGTCGTACCCTTGCTATCATTTAAAGTGTCGCGGATGGTGTTGAACACATAGTGTGTACAGTCAAGGGCGGCCCCAGACGGCTGATGGTGTTGAACACATAGTGTGTACAGTCAAGGGCGGCCCCAGACGGCTGATGTCAAGGGCGGCCCCAGACGGCTGATGCAGAATTGACCAAGAGGGTAGTCAGTCAAGGGCGGCCCCAGACGGCTGATGGTGTTGAACACATAGTGTGTACAGTCAAGGGCGGCCCCAGACGGCTGATGCAGAATTGACCAAGAGGGTAGTCAGTCAAGGGCGGCCCCAGACGGCTGATGGTGTTGAACACATAGTGTGTACAGTCAAGGGCGGCCCCAGACGGCTGATGTCAAGGGCGGCCCCAGACGGCTGATGCAGAATTGACCAAGAGGGTAGTCAGTCAAGGGCGGCCCCAGACGGCTGATGGTGTTGAACACATAGTGTGTACAGTCAAGGGCGGCCCCAGACGGCTGATGCAGAATTGACCAAGAGGGTAGTCAGTCAAGGGCGGCCCCAGACGGCTGATGGTGTTAAACACATAATGTGTACAGTCAAGGGCGGCCCCAGACGGCTGATGGTGTTAAACACATAATGTGTACAGTCAAGGGCGGCCCCAGACGGCTGATGCAGAATTGACCAAGAGGGTAGTCGAGGTTCGTGACCAGGAGGGGGGTAGCCGTTTGTTGTTTACAAGCCGTTTGTTGTGTTTGTTTACAAGCAGTACATTTTATGCATGCGATAGCAGTGTATCATAATGCTTTGTGTCTCGAGCGGGCTTCAAAAATGTTCTTGAACTAAATAGCAGGCTGGATTTTGCGAATGGAGGGGCTTAAATCAAATTTGTCACAAAGGCTGCCCTCAAACTTAACTAGAAATGGTATTTACGCAAAATGAACACCCATAAAACTGTTATTGCTCCGCGAAGCGACGGAAAAACTTGAGGTTTTGAGTGGGCTGGAAGACTGATTTTTGCTATTGGAACCAGGATGCAGGGTCAAAACGAGGAAATATGTCAAAAGGTGGGTCAAAAGACATGTTGCCCCCCCATTAAAGGCTAAAGACGGTGCCATGGCCCCCATGCCCCCCCCTCCTGCCACCATTGAGTAGGTACAGTCTATATTTGACCCTTTTGTAATGGAAAAGAACACCGATTGATTTGCGCCGCGTAGCGACCTGATTTTTTTGCTTATTTTGTTTTGGTCTGGATAACTAGACCTTAAACAAATCGCAAGTTTATATAATCTATATATATATATATATATATATATATATATATATATATATATATATATATATATATATATATATATATATATATATATATATATATATATATATATATATATATATATATATATATATATATATATATATCAGCCCAAGGGCACCAATGCAGCCACTCAATGAGATTCTTCTACCGCAAAGATAACAGGAATTTTGGCACAAAAATACGATATTGTATACTTTTTAATCACAATATTCTAACAGCTTGGGTGCAGTTGCTTACCAGTTTCAAATACGTTTCATGGATTTCCCGCCATGAACAGCATTATAAAGAAGCCCAAATGGCGGGCCAAATATGGCAGCACCAG